>JBDJHY010929451.1:0-14693 GCA_039654485.1 Withania somnifera
TCAGTTTTACTCATACATTTTTATAATTTTAGTTTAAAGTGCATAACTTCTTAGCTTTTAAGTTTATACAGTTTAACTCAACAGTATGTATCTACATCCAGTTATTCAGCTTATTTCAAATATATTTGAGTCATTGAATCCCATTTTATGATTTTACCTCAAGTTCATGACTTTATGTCAACTTATGATTTATTTTAGCTTGTGAGTTTACTCAAATTGTTTAGTTTGGTTATCTTCACTTTCAGCATGACTATATCTTCAAATTGTTACATATTGATTGCTTATATACTAGTATATTATACCTTTTACCTACGTTGTTTTATAATATAGATTAAGGCATCCTTTCAGTGCTTGTTGATTGCCAAAATTTACATTCTCCTTAGCTCAACTAATGGTGAGTCGTCATGTTCCGGGGACATCAGAGTTTAGTTAGAATATTTTAGACAACTCCTCTTTATTTTAGTATTATTTTTCTTTAATGTTTTAAAATAACCTAGAGGCTTGTTATATTCACTCTACAGTCTATATTGTTAAAGGCTTTAAGACAAAAAATATTTAGTATCCAAGTTATAGATTTGATGATGCTTTTTTCAATTTTATTTTTGTCTTATATATACAACTTTCTTACAGTTACTTTATAACTTCCACTAATGATTCAATTTTGTTTTGTAGTTTTTCCAGATACGTAAGGTGAACTTGTGCCACTTGTAGTTCCAAGCATCGTTCCCCCTCCGAGGTGCAAAACTTAGGGTGTGACAAGTTTGGTATTAGGTCCAAGTTTAAGGGTCCTAAGACATTCTGAAATCTATATTTAGTAGAGTCCTTATTATGGGTATGAAGAGCACCACATTCATAGTAGAATGACTACGAGAAATTTTAAGGAAAGGTTTCCTTTCTTTCATATCTCAACATTTTTCTAACTCATGCTTTACACATTTTTAGATGATGCCTCCCTACAGAAAAGGTGTTCAAATAAGATCCAAATCCGGGCTAACAATCCAAACCATACACCTCATCCTCCAATGGCCCATCAATTATAGCATTTCCTTTTTTCCAACCTTAGCCTCCAAATAATAATAACATAAATGTGGAGTTTATAAATTCCATTCAACTACTGGCCCAGGTAGTCACAACTCAGGTTGGTCAGTAGGGAGTGGCACCAGTAGTTTGGAAAAGTTCCCTAGACACTTAAAGGCTTCGTGAGTTCCTTGGGATAAATCCACCTAAATTCTTTAGATTCAATATAGGAGAGGACCCAAAGAATTTCATGGAGGAATTTTAGTGGATTTTTGGTTTCATAAGGGTTAACAAGGTGGATTGACTTGGTTTCGTACCAATTCAAATATATGGATAGGATTTGGTTAGATCAATAGGAGAAATATAGGGGAAATATAGATGTACCATTGGTTTGGACGGTATTTGAGGAGGATTTCTGGGGATTTTCTTTCCTGAAGAAAATAAAAAAGCCAATGTTAAGGAATTTCTTAACTTAGAGTAGGGTTCCATGACTATGGTCGAATATAGGCTTAAGTTTACTCAATTGTCCTATTATGCTCAAGATATGGTGGCAGAAGTGAGGAGTAGAATAAGTCTATTTGTAAATAAACTTAACCCTCATATGGTGAAGGAGGGTAGGTCAATATGTTTAAAGGATATATGGATATTAGTATGCTCATGGTTAATCTAGAAAGTTGATAGAGATAGAGACAGGGTGAGAGAAGAATTTTTCTATAAGAGGGTGTAAACTGGAGGTTCAGAGTACAAGCAGCAGATGCTTGGTGGGGCAATAAGCCCTCCCATATATAGAGATTATCAACCATAATGTCATCCTATCTAGTGCTTTAACCCAGTCATTCAGTCATCATCATGATTAAAAGGGTAAGGCATAAAGTACTTAAAGTCTCAAGCAAGTGTTACAAGAGGGCGTGCTCACCTGCCTGTAACAACTATGGGAAATAAATCACAATCTACTACTTTAATAGTTCCATTAGGTCGCCCAACTTAGTGCGGTGCTACTTCTAGTGCCGATAGAGGTCAGTTCCAAAGCTATCTTCACGTACTTGGGACTCTTCAAGGTCAAAAAGACTCCCCAAATGTAGCCATTGGTATGTTATGAGTTTACTCCCTTGATGTTTATGCTTCACTAGATCCATGGGCTACCTTATAATTTTTTGCTCCCTATGTTTCTACGAAATTTGAAGTCATTCCCAAGAAATTCTTAGAGCCTTTCTCAGTCTCTACTCTAGTAGCTAATTTGGTCATAATATAAAGAGTTTATAAAAACTGTACAGTATCATTCCTCTAGAAAATCACCTTATTAGACCTAGTAGAGTTATACATGGTGGATTTTGATATATTTCCTGGCATGGATTGGTTGCATTCGTCCTATGCCTCAATTTGATTCTAGGACTAGAGTGGTCATATGCCAGTTTCCCAGTGAAATGGTCCTTGAAGGTAAAGGTAGAAATTATGTGCCTAGAGGTTGATTTATGTCTTACCTCAAGAGCTACAATCTTATTTTAAGCATTGTGTCTACTATCTAGTTTGTGTTTAGGATACATAATTTGAGACCCCAACTTTCTAGTCAGTTCTAGTCATAAATAAATTCCCAAAAGTGTTTATTGAAGATTTACTCAGAGTCCTTCCAAATAGAAAGATAGACATTGGATAGACCTCCTTCCAAATACTCAACCCATAATTATTCCTCCATACATAATAGAAACATCAAATCTTAAGGACCTAAAAGACTAGTTAAAAAAACCTTTTAGATAAAGGTTTCATCATGCCTAGTGTATCCTGATGGGGTGCCCTAGTTCTATTCATGGGTTAGAAAAATAAGTATCTCAGGATATGTATAGATTACTGTTATCTAAAATATGTCACCATAAAGAAAAAGTAACCTATCCAAAAAATAAATGATGTATTTGACCAACTTCAATGCACTTGTTTCTTCTCAAAGATTGACCTCAGACTGGGTTATCATCAGCTTAAGGTCAAGAAATGTGACATACCCAAGACAACTTTCAGAGCCAGGTATTGTCACTTTGAGTTTTGTATTTATGTCCTTTGGGTTGACTGATGCTTTAGTAGCCTTCATGGAGCTCATGGACCGAGTGTTCAAGGAGTACTTGGACATGTTAGTTATTGTGTTGATAGATGACATTCTTGTTCACTTTAGAAGTGAAAAGGAGCATCTCTATCATTTAAGAATTGTATTGCTGACCATTTAGGTTGTTAATTATTCACTAAATTATCTAAGTGAGAATTTTGGTTGAGGTTAGTTTCTTTTCTTTGTTAGGGATTCCAGTGAAGGCATTCAAGTCATCTCTTAAAAGATAGATGTAATAAATAATTAACCTAGAACCATTTTTGGTTTAGAATTTTTGTGTTTCTTAGATTTGGATGAATATTATTGAAGATTTACTAAAGGTTTTTTATTTATAGTTGCCCCTTTGACTAGACTAACTTAGAAGAAGGTCAAATTGCAATTGTCAAATAGTTGTGAAAAAGTTTCAAGAGTTCATGGATGAGCTAACTTCTGCTTTAGTTTTGACCTTGCTAGAAGGTACAAAGGGTATGTAGTGTATTGTGATGCTTCCAAAGTTGGTCTTGTTTGTGTTCTTATTAAAATGGTAAGGTGATATCTTAGGAATATAGATAACTAAAGACTTATGAGAAGAATTATCTCACTCATGATCTTGAGTTGGCAATAATCATGTTCACCTTGATAATTTGGAAACCTATCTCTATTGTTTCCATGTAGATGTGTTTACTGTTTGTAAGAGTTTGCAATATGTATTTAATTAAAAGAAGTTGAATCTTCATCATAGTATATGTTTAGAGATCTTGAAAGATTATAATATAAGTGCAATTTGTCATATGGGTAAGACAAATGTAATTACATACGCCCCTACTAGTCTGTTTATGGATAGCATAACACATATGGAAGATAAGACAAAGGCGTCAGTCAAATATGTACACCAGATTGCAAATTTGAGTGTTTGTCTTTTAGATATAGATGATAGTAGTGTATTGATTCAGAATACTTCAGAATCATCCTTGGTAGTTAAGGTAAAAGAAAACCAGAAAAGTGATCCACTTCTAATGAATCGTAAAAAAGTTGTTCTTAGGAATAAATATGAGTTTTCCTCCCAAAGAGAAGATAGCATGCTTCATTATTAAGCCAGTTAATTGTTCATAATATTGATGGATTGATTCAAAAGATCTTAAAAGTAATCCATAGCTTTAGATATTCGATTCATCTGAGTTCCACCAAGATGTATAGAGACTTAAGGGAAGTCTACTAGTGAATGGTATAAAGAGGGACACAAATGACTTTGTAGCAGGTTCCCTAACTTTTAGTAGGTTAAAGTTGAGGACCAAAGGCCTAGTAGAGTGACTCAAGAGTTTGAGATCTCTACTTGGAAGTGGGAAGTGATCAACACGGACTTTGTTATTGGGCTTCCTCGCACTTGTAGGTAACATATTATATTTGGGTGATTGTAGATAGATAACCAAATCAACCCACTTCTTAGAAGTCAAAGCTTCTTTTACAGCCAAAGACTATGCCAGATTCTACCATTAGGAGATCATCAGATTCAATGGGGTGCCCTTGACCATTATATAAGACATAGGTACTCAGTTCAACTCTTATCTTTGGAGATCCTATTAAAAAGGTTGCGCACCAAGGTGAATATGACCATGACTTTTCACCCATAGATAGATGGTAAGGCAAATCATACTATTCAGACAATATAGGATATATTTAGAGCATATGTGATTGAAGGGTAACTAGGATAATAACTTAGCTTTAATTGAGTTTACATACAACAATAGTTATCATTCAACATCTAGATGTCTTCCTATGAGGCCTTGTATGGGTGGAGGAATAGGTATCCCATTGGTTGGTATGAAGTTGGCAAAGCATCTTCATTGGCCCAGACTTAGTTTAGAGTAGACAAAAATCCTATGCAGATACAAGGAAAAGGGAACTTAATTAATAGGGTATTCTTGAGATTCTTACCCATGAAGGGTTCATGAGGTTTGGGAAGAAGAGGAAACTTAGTTCCCTATATGTTGGTTCATATAAATTTTTAAAAAGGTAGGCAGGGTAGCTTATGAGTTGGACCTTCCAGTAGAGCTAGAAATAACTTATTAAATTTTCCATTATTTCTTTACTAATAAAGTGCATTGGATATTATTTACTCATTGTACCCTTAATCAATATTAGGGTGAAGGACAGTTTCACTATTGAGGAAGTGTCGGTTTAGATATTACTAGACCATAGTTTTGCAAACCCGAGAACAAAAAAGTCATATAAGTAGAAGTTTTATGCGGTAGTCAGTCAACTAAAGAATTTACATGGTAAGAAGATGACGACATAATGGATAACACCCTTACTTTTTCCCTCCTATCCCCAGTTACACAAGATATTTCTACTTCTACTCTTTAGCTACTCCTCTTAGCTTTACACATTCATGCTAGTTTTTTATGCATTTCGTAAATGCATTCATGCCTAGTATATTAAGTTGTAATTCAGTATCAATTTAGTCATTTCATGACTCAATTAGCCCTTAAATTTAAGCTCAATACTCAGTTGTTCATCTTGTAACTCAGTTTCAGTCATCATTCAAGGACGAATGATTCCAAGAAGGATATATTGTAATAGCTTAGGGATAAATTATGTTATCTAATCTTTCCTTAGATAATTTAGAGCTCCATAAATGAGTATTTATACCCCTAGAACATGTAAAAATGATTTAGGTTGCATGTGAATACATTTGAACAAGTTTTCAATTGAACACACTATGTGCGTTGCACATATCACTTCTAGGATTAGATCTACACATGAAGCATCTTTTAGGTGGTTTTTTCTAGCCTCCACATTAGGTGGCTCGATGTATAGCCATTTCACAAAAATAGATGGCATGCCGTAGAGGTAGGATCAGGTGAATTTTTTCCTAAGTCTACTTAAATGAAAGATTTTAGATTCATTTCCAAATTTCTAAGTTCCTGTACTACATAGTTTCACTTAGGATTAACATTTTTAGTGAGGCATTACTCCTAAAGTGGTTATTCTATCATCTTGGATTTCAAGAACTGGACTAACAGTTTTCTCAAGCAAGCTAGGGTTCTTGTCTCTTACCCAACTCTTCTCTCAAGCTTTCACCAAGGATTGCTCACCATATTCTTCAATTATTAGGTATGTGACTATTAAATGAGGATTGTCTTCCATTCTCATGCCTAAATTATGATTTTTAAGACAATATTCTATGAGTTCCCTGAATTAGGGTTCTTACCCAAGCTAGTTGTGTGCTCTAATTTTAGTCTCATGTGTTATTTTACGTTCATAATAATGTTAAATGATCTTTTTAGTGGATTCTCATGGATACAACATAGTACTCAAATTATCCCCATGCGAATGCATATTTTAAGATCTCGGTCCAGCTACACATGAAAGATTTACCTTTATGGTATTGGTTATATTTTCTCATAGCTACATGTTAGAATTTATTTTATTCTCATACTTAAGCATAATTTACATGTCTTAATCAACATTTCAAGTCTTAGAATAAATTATGCATAAAATATCATTTCTAGACTATTTATAGCACCTTCAGTATGTTCTAACCTTTTGATCATAGGTTTAGAAATAATTATCAGTTTTTAGGATTAAATAAAAAACTACTATGTATTTCAAGATTAAAATACATCACAAATTCAGGCTATAATATTATCATGATTAGAATTACATCTGGTAAAGAATAATTTTACTAGTCTAGTGCAATATTTTCATGTCTATTCTGAACTTAGATATCATTACTAGCATGACCTGTTCAGTATAATATAAGCAATAATGTTTTAGTTTTTGAGTAGTATCTAGTACCAAACGGATGGTGAATCAGTTCATCTGCCAATAGAAGTTGACAATCCACTCCCAGAACTATGTTGCCACCATAGGATTTCATGTTGTCCATATTGGCTTATCAGTTTAGTAGGTCCATACAATCATGATTTTGTACCTTGGTCGAGTATAGAAAGCCCTCTTAATGAGGATATTAGTTGAACTTCATGTTGGTTGCATGAATGAGTTGGTTACAAGGAACTTCCACCCATGTTCTACTACTTTTAGTTTTACTCAATGTTTACAGTTTTAGTTTACAATGTATATCACTTGTCAACTTTTTAGTTTTTACAATTTAACTCAGTAGTATGTATCCACTTTTAGTTATTCAATTTACTCCTTGTATACTGGAGTCATTAGAAATAACCAAGGAATTTGTTTTTCACTTTTCCCTAAACTTCATAGATAATTAGAGCTCCAAGAACGAGTATTTAGACCTATACGTAGTATAAAATGAGTTTGGATACATACATGGAAGATCAAATGAAAATTCTAGGTTCAAAGGAACCTTGTGATACATAGGTAATCTATGGAGTAAACCATTCCATACAGCTCGTCGCAGAGGCTCACTGGATAAGCCTCATGATAAACTATGTGATGCCCTGGTTATCGGGCGGTGTAATCTATGCTGTGTGTAGGATAGGACCTAGGTGTGATTTTTCAACTTTATTTTTAGGTCATAGGGGTAAGTTCCCAACCTAAATAAGTCCTAATCTATGTCAATTTGACTCATAAAAGAAAATTTTAATAGGGATTTAACCCAAAATCCCTCATTCTACACATCTACACTCACAAGTCTTGAACTTAGAACAAAGAACTCTCTCAAGGTATAAGGAAAACTCTCTATCTCCGAGGTATCAATCTAAAGTTACTACTAAGGATTCTTCCCTTTTCAGGTATATAGGTATTAAAGTAAGGTTTCTTTTACCTTCATGCCTAAAATTTCCTAGTTTTCAAGTAAAGTTGAATAAATTCAAAATTACGGTTCTAACCCAATTTATGAACTTTAAATTTGTAACCATTTTCCCTCATGATAATTTTTCGCATTATTATGCAAGTTTTATATGATTTTCATCCCCTTACATGAAATTGTTATTTTTCATGATTCAGCATACAAGTTCACATGACTTTGTCGGTTAAGATAAAAACCACATGCGTTAACTTATTTATTTTCTCACTCTATGAAACTATAGATTCTTACCATGATGATTCTCCATAAATTTATGATTCATGAATTTGATGCAAGACCATGATATGACATGACATAATCATGAAGCTGAGGCTCAACTTTACATATTTTATAATTGGATAGGATGTCCCTATGCTATGAGCAACAATATCTTATTTGTAAGGATTATTTAGCACCAAGAGAATGGGGGTTCTAGATAACCCAAGTTCCATAACTATGTAGCCAGCGTAGGTTCTTTAATTGCTCATTATGGCCTAGTATTTTGGGTCCCTAGCTATGCTTATAACTATGGAAGGTTATGACCTTTCTTTCTTAGTGTAGAGGATAGAACAGTGACCTCCCTGTATGCTCACATGGTATTTGATTCTTTACAAAAATGGTTTGAGGTGCATCCCATGCTCGAGGATAATTTTGTATCTCGAGGATAATTTTGTATCTCCATGCATGCTCACATTCTTTAGTGGTATTTTGTATCTCCATTCAGTAGAACATGGTTTGAGGTATTTGATTCTTTACAGAAATACATAGATCACTAGTTATTTGATTTTATCCTATTCATTTTCAATACTTCTTTCTTTGAGCTAGATACTTGTTCTAGCCAAATTATCTCCAGTTACTAGAGGATTTCAAACAGAGTTTGTAGTAATCAACTTTGGTTTGTGATGTTAATTTCCTTTGTTACAGAATTTACAATTTCATTTTTAGTTATCCTATTATCCTTGTCATGTTATTGTTTCCGCCCTATTTTTCAGTATTTTTTAGCAGTATTGCTAGATACTTAGAGTTAGTTGAGGATCCTTTGGGGTTTTCAACACCGTGTCCCATCCAGGATGTAGACTCATGCCATGACAAACTTGGTATCAGAAGACAAGGTTTAAGATTCCTAGGGTGTCTAAAACCACGTTTAGTAGAGTCTCTTTTATGGGTGTGAAGCACACCACACTCATAAATGAGAGGCTATGAAACAGTTGTAGGTAAATGTTTCCGCTTTCATAATTCTATGTCAATCCATTGAGTATAGCTTTAAAATTCCCCTAACTCTTGCTTTATGTATTTGCAAAATATTCCTTCCTATAGCAAAGATGTTTGTACTAGGGCCGGAGCGAGGGCCAACAATTAGGATCAAAATCCTCCCGTTGCACCATATGTTCTTATTGCTTAGCCTCCATCCCAGGATAATGATAATGTCACAGATGTTGAGTTCAAAAATACCATCTAGCTTTTGGTACAGATAGTTAATAGCTAGGTTAATCAGAGGGGACCAGCCCCGATAGCTCAACTAGAGGTACAACCCCCCTCTAGGTTTTATGACTTTTTCCATATGTATCCACCCGAATTCACAGGGTCTATGATGGAGACGGACCCCCAAGGCTTCTGGGATGAGGTGAAGAATATTTTGAAGGTGATGCAGATGACAGATAGAAAGAGATTTAGGCATACATCTTTTCAGGTTAAGGATTTGGCTTATTTTTAGTACGTTCAATGGAAGGAGGGTCGTGGTAGATATGATGGTCCTATTATATGGATGAGTTTGTTGATGTATTTTTGGATAGGTTCTTCCCATTGGATTTGAGGAAATCCAAGGTTGAGGAAATTCATGAATTTGAGACAGATATCTATGTCTATAAAGGAGTAAGGCCTTAAATTCACTTAACTATCTAAATATGATACAAATGTTGTAACAGAGACAAGGGCTCAGATGATTAGGTTTTTTCATGGAATAATAGGTTTAGTAAATAAAGAGTGAGAGATAGACATGTTGATTGGAGATATGAATATCTCCATATTTATGACCTATGCACAATAGAGGGAGGAATTAACGATAAGAAAAGGGAAAGAAGAATCAATAAGTCTAGAATAAGTTTCTTTGATTATAACCGGTAGAGGTCCGATGAGGGTAAATAATGTACTTTCAAGCAGAGCCTTCCACACTAACACCTTTATCAGCTAGTGCTCCAGATCCAACCCCTTGATCCAACCAGTTTCAGAAGGGAAATTTCTTAAGTTCAAAGTCCAGGGGTAGTTTTAGAAAGTAATGTGTTCTACACCTCGTGTAACAAGTGTGGAAGGAACCATTTGGGTAAGTGTCTTTATGGACAAGATGGGTGTTTTGGATATGATTAAACAAGCCATCGTTTAAAAGATTTTCCCTTAGATAGGTGGGGAAATTTTGGAAACAAACCTCAATCTACCACGTCAGCAACTCCCATTAGTTATCCCACTTAACAGGGTGCTACTTCTAGCACTAGTGGTGGTGGTCAGTGTCAAAGATGATTATGTGCCCTTGGTTCTTAGTAGGACTAGAAGGACTCTCCGACCGTTGTTAATGATATATTACAGGTCCATTGTTTTTTATATTTATGCATTATTAGATTCAGGGTTATGTTATCATTTGTTACCTCTTATGTTGTTGTGAAATTCAGAGTCAGTCCTGAAACACTTCTAGAGCCTTTCTTAGTCTCCACCCCAGTAGGTGGCCTAGTTATAACATAAAATGTTTACATAAATTATCCAGTTTCAATCCTTTAAATAGTCATCTCCGTTGATATAATAGAGCTCGACGTGGTAGATTTCAGTGTCATTCTAGGCATGGATTGGATTCATTCATGTTAAGGTTCAGATGATTGTAGGACCCGAGTGGTCAAGCTTCAGTTTCCAAATGAACATGTCTTGGAATGGGAAGATAGTCACTCTGTGGCAAGGGATCATTTTATCTCGTACCAAACTTATTTCTAGGGATGTGTTTCATCTCGTTCAATTAATCCCAATAGTATGTGAATTTCCAGTAGTCTTTATTGAGGATCTACACGTAGTCCCTCCAGAAAGGGAGATGGACTTCATAATAGGCTTTTTTCTAGATACCTAGCCTATATCTATTTCTCCATATAGTATGGCCCCAACAGAGCTCAAGAAGTTGAGATATCAATTAAAAGACCTTTTAGATAAAGGTTTTATCAGGCTCAACATATCCCTATGGGGTGCACCAGTTCTATTCTTGCACAAGAAAGGTGGGTTACTCAGAATGTGCATATATTACTGCTAGTTGAACAGGTTCACTATCAAGAATAAGTAGCCTACCCCCAGGATTAATGACCTGTTCGATCATCTTTAGGGTGCTAGCTTCTTCTTTAAAATTCACCTTAGGTCTATCTATCATCGGCTCAAAGTCAGGGAATTTGATATTCCAAAATAGCCTTCTAAACACAGTATGGACACTTCGAGTTTATAGTTATGTCATTTGAACTAACAAATGCTCCTACATCTTTTATGGATCTCATGAATAGGGTGTTCAAGAAACATTTGGACATGTTAGTGATTGTATTCATAGATGACATTATGATGTACTCCAGAAGTGAGACATAGCATGTATACCACTTGTGGCTTCGAGATCGAAAACTTTTTGCAAAATTTTCCAAGTGTGAGATTTGGTTGAGGTTAGTTTCCTTCTTAGGTCATGTAGTGTCTGGAAAAGGTATCCAGGTAGATTTACAAAGCTAAATATAGTAAAGAACTGCCCTAGACCTACCACACCTTTAGATATTCAGAGTTTTCTGGTTATTATAGGAGGTTTGTTGAAGGATTCTCCTCTAAAGAGATGCCTTTGATTAGAATGATTACGAGTAAGGTTAAGTTCCAGTGGGCAGACAATTGTTAGAAAAGTTTCCAAGAGTTGGAGAATAGGTTGATCTCGGCTTTGGTATTGACCTTACTAGATGGTACAAATGTGTTTGTAGTTTATTGTGATACCTCTATAGTTGGGATTGGTTAAGTTTTGATGCCATATGGTAAAGTAATAGCCTATGGATCTAGAAAAATTAATATGCATGAGAAGAATCTGTCACAACCCAGCACAGCACAGAAGCCACAATCTAAGCACACAACTGGCCAGAGTAACTACTAAATATCCCCACTTTATTAATATGTCCACCTAGTCACTCCTGTAGACCAGGCATGCTAAACACAGCCTACAGCTAACAACTAACCCTGTATGGGCCCCAAAAGGTAAACAAGCACAAATAAATAAAAGAAATGTCCAGTAAGATACTTATCATTACCACCGAAAGGCTGGAATAAACAAGCATTCAACAAGAACCCAATCTAAAGTAAAGGAAAACCTAGTATATCTGGATGTTGGGAAAAGCTCCTGTGAGTCGTGCATGCATCCCGAACAACTCAAAATCAGCCAAAACAGCTAAAATTAGAAAATTAAGGATATCAGGGTCAAAATAGGAAGAATAATACCCATATTGCATAACGCAACTCGGGTCGGAACCTGGACTAAAAAGGGCTTGCGGGACCCATAAATTTTGAAAAATATACCAAGGGTAGCATCACATAGAGCACAACACAGTGAGCATGCTGTTAAAAATAAGATCAAAACAACAAGGAATTAAGGGGAAATCAGGTTATAAAGTAAGGAAATTAAAAATTTTACAAAAATACTAAGGGGTCGGAAAGGACGAGAATTACCGGGAGAAACTTACACCATGAGCTCACACTATCCCACACAACTTCCCACCACTTTTACTAGCTAAAAACACCCTAAAACAGCCCCCAAGGTTCATTTATGGTGGTTTTTTAATGGAAGAAACGGTTTGAAATGAAGGGAATGACCCCTTTAATTCTGATGCTGCTCAGGGAAAAGACCAACTGAGGTTGTTTAAGAAAAAAAACCCCTAACTCAACCCAACTCAAAAGGGGAAATTTCCAAAATTCCACAATCGAACCCAAAACAAGCACGAGCACCCCGGGAAGTAAACTAACAACCCAACTAGCCCAAAATCAAGATTTTGGAGCTGATGGAATTGTCAAAATTCTGATCCGAAGCTCCAATCGCCAAAAAACCACGTATGCTCCAACATGAGCTTTGGATGAACTAAAATTCCACAAAACAACTCAAACTCACAACAGAAACCCTAAAAAATGAACTTAAAATCCACCTAAACCATAGTCAACATTCTAAAGCTAATGATACTGCCGAAATTTGATTTTGAGAACATTACTAATTGTTCACTCTTGAGTTACACTGTTTCAAAACTAAAACTTAAAAAACAGGGAAACTGAGATAACAGGAAAATAAGCTACTAGGGAACAGAACTACCGGTCTCAGAAAGTCATAAATGACTTGGGGTAACTATCAGACGACTCTAAAAAATCAAAAGGAGGAAAGTAAGATAATGACTAAACAAATCATTACAACATCCACCACTAAACAGAACTTTCATCCTTAAAAGTTAAAGAAGGACAATACCTGAAGACTTGAACGGGTTAGGGCATATTGGGATCGTATACCCCTTTCAAAACCTCAGGAAACCTACCAAACACATAACATGTGTCCGGGAAACTTCCTAACTGTTTCCCAGCTAACCAGAAACCTTCCAATAAGGCCTTTAGCTAAACTCTAAGGCCAACACACCCTAAAAAAGACTAACCTTGCTCGAACACACCCCCAGAACCAAAGCACAACCAGAGGTCGAGGTGAAACAACCCTGAAAGGCCACAAAACTTACTAGAAACCAAAGTATCTAAACAAACTCTGAAAGGGACATCTTAGGACATCACCACAAGATCAACCACTATACAGAACAAAACTATCCACCTAAACCACAACACTCTTCCACCATCGAACTCCTAACTCTAGAAGGTGAAAAAGACACAAAAAGAAAGGAAATAGCAAACAAACAAGGAACATAAGGGCTAAGGAATGCCTTGGAGGAATCCCAATCTCCAGGTCCATGAGCAAAGCAAGACCCAAACCAATGAGTGCCCAAAAGGTCCCACCATCCCTCTCATAGGGTACACCAGGAACCGCTAAGGTAACGGTCAACAATGACCTAAAATTTCATAAAAGCAAGGACCTAACTGCCTACAAAAAACAAAACCTAGCCAAACACCTATAGGACTCCCCCAATTGGCCCATGTGTCATAGCCCTACACTGATAATGCACACAGCCCAACAGTCTATCCACCACTAGTATCCAGCCCACAGGCACACTAATACTCAATAAAAGGTCAAAACTCATGGGGCATAAATAGAGAAAAACAGGAAATAGAGAAACCATAAGCCATGAAAGATGAAACCTAAAAGCTACCACTGAAGTACATACCAGGAAAATCATCATCACCTTCTGAGGCTCCCGCCTCGACCCCATCTCAAAGCACAAACAACTGTTGATGGGCCCTCCCCTGGCGGTCCCCAACTCTATCTCTCTGATCCACACCCTTAGGTCCCTAGCCCCTTCTAACCAGAGGTGTTTCTTAAAGTGGATACGCTGGGAGTGGTGCCCAAGTAACCCCATATTATGAGAAATCCCTCATCTAGTGACCCAACTCCCCACACTGGTAGCAAACTCTAGGAACACTACCTCTAACACCCCTGGGGAAATCTCTAGTGAGGTGTCTATGATCTCCATATCAAAAATTCCCAGTCTGTCTCCTGAAAAGACACCTAAGCCCCCAACTTGGCCACCGCGGCCCTGCAACCCTAAACCCGAGCCCCTAGCGGGCTGATACCCTCACTTGCCTCTAAAGCCCCTATGGAAGCTTGATATCTCCTATTGGTCTGACCTCTGCTATAGTCTTTTCCCTCTGATTGGATGT
>JBDJHY010929888.1:0-14690 GCA_039654485.1 Withania somnifera
GTCTTGGACTTTCTGTTCTGGATAGATTCCTAACAAGCCCAATTTGATCGAATATGAATTTTTCATAAGAAAATGAAACTATTGACACCCATATTGTAATACATCAAAACTGGGCTCAAAAAGTCAAACTTGAGGCTTAAGTGAAAAATTGAAATATTATTTCAAAATCACGTTACCCATTACTTGGGAAGTACAAATATGAAATTTCATCTAAATCTGAGTTAAAATAGACCTCTCAAATCTTAAAACACCATTTCAAAGCTTAGAAAAAAATCTTTATAAATTGAATTTAAAGAATCAGGATTTAAAGACTTAATCATGAAATAATTATTTAGAAGTGATGAAATATTGATTTAGAAACTTAGTCAATGTTTATATCTAAAAAAAACTTTTGAATAACCCAT
The DNA here is from genome assembly GCA_039654485.1 of Withania somnifera. Taxonomy (NCBI): domain Eukaryota; kingdom Viridiplantae; phylum Streptophyta; class Magnoliopsida; order Solanales; family Solanaceae; genus Withania; species Withania somnifera. The sequence continues at coordinate 405 of JBDJHY010929888.1, forward strand.
GTAATGTCTCATATTTGATTCATGCTTCTAAACCAAATCTTGCATGATGTACTCTAAGAAAAATCTCCCAGGTGGTAACAAGTAAGGACCATGACTCATAGGGTTTCACCGCACGAGTCGCGGGGTGATCATTAGTCTTAAACTTAAAGATTCCAATTTATAGTCCAATTCCCATGAGTTGGACCACAAGCCATTTAAGTGGAGTTCAATACTAGTGGGTCCATTCATACTGTACACCATGGGACTTTAAAATTCTTTGTCAACTTCCCAGAAAACCACTACATGAGCCACGTAGTGGAAGGCCATAAATCATGGTATAAGTTGTGGATTAGAGGGAAATTTCCACTGAGAAATCCCCACTTCACGGCTCATGAGGTGATCCATCAGGTTTTTAATTTTTTTAATGAAGGGTTATTTTGTAACTCCATTACTTTTTTCACCTAATCCCTAATTTATTTGGATTCTCCATTGGTTATTATAAATACTCAAACACTCTAAACCCTTATTAGTTTACACAAACTATTAAATTAAGAGTTCTTCTCCAAATTTGTCCTTAAGAAAGAAACTAGGGTTTCAATAAAAGATCTCCTTACAATAGCTTATCCTCAATTTTGTTCCATTAAAGTGCTTTAATTTAGGTATGTGGGCTATAAACAAGGACTCATTTAATCCTTATGCCCAAAAATCATTTATTAATGTTTTTATGACGTAGAAGCATGTCTAGGGTTCTTTTTTGTATCTATATATTAATATTCTCTTACTTGATGATTTGTTTTTGATGATTTTGACTCATAATTATGGGGGTTTCATGATAATTTATAATTGTGCATGTCCTCATGAGTTAGATTGATTTTGAGAGTTGAAGAGAAAACATAAAAGAATTCTTAGAGAATGAATTTAATATTGTTTTAAACATTTTCTTAAACACATGATATGAGACTTGAAAAGTCAAAAATTATTGACTTTTACATGGTTCTTAAACTTATTTGTGAAGTATGTCTAAACTTATTTGTGAAGTATGTCTGCAGATGTCATGATAGGTATCCTGAGGGTTTGTGATGTTGATGTCCATACATTTATAGACCCTGAAGAGACCATTTCTTTTGTATCCCTGTATGTTGCTAGACAGTTTAAAGTGATTCCTTAGGTTTTATCAAAATCATTCTCAATTTATACACTTATTGATGATCCTATTATAATTGAGAGGTCTACCATAGTTGTACTGTTTCAATCTTGGGGATAATTATTCCTACCAATTTTCTTGAGTTATATATGGTAGACTTTAAATGTTATATAGGAATGGATTGGCTCAATTTATGTCAAGAGGAAGTTGACTGTAGGAACTGAGTTGTCCATTTACAAATTACTGATAGACCTGTCTTGGAGTGGGAGGGGAGTAGATCTATCTGTAAAGGTAGGTTTATTTCTGTAATGGCCCTCGGGGTCAGTTTTGTATTTTTGTGACTTATCTATGCTTAAGATGTTCTTGTAACTACCCCAAGTCATTTATAACTTGATGGGATGGGTATTTCAGATCCTTTGCAGTTCTATTATGTTTATCTCGATTTTACCGTTTTGGAGTATTAAATTTAGAATTGGTAATTCAAGAATAAATTTCTTAAAGACGTGTTCGAAATTAAAATTCGACAGTTCTGTAGCTCCAGAATGTGGATTTTAGTCTAGAGGGACTTTTGGTTCGAATCTCGTGGCTTCAGTTGCGATGTGGTACCGCAAAATTAAATTATTTTAATTTAAATATTAATTATGTCCCTTTATTTAATATAAATAGAAGATATATTTTATCATCTTCCTAAATTATTGACAAATTTATGATATAGTCTTTTGATATAATCTAGTCTCATACCTTATTATTTTGTAAAAAAGTTATAAGCTATTAATATTTTGTCGGAGAAAACATATGAAATTATGTTGAAAAATTATTATTTCAAGGGGTAGGTTTTATTAGAAACAATCTTCTATTAATTTTTGTATATTTACAATATTGTAGTTATGTTATAATGAGTTTATACGATATTCGAATATTCAAAAATCAGGAGGAATAAAGAATATTTGATTAAATATTCCTTCATAATCAAGTTTCCCTAGTGCTAATTATGTTGTATCAACCACCTCCCTCCTAGTCATTAATTATATATACATATATATATCCTTTAGTTCAATGATTATTTAGCTAAAGTAAGTGTTCTATGTATACACTTTATATAACCTGTAGACGTGCAAAGGAATTTTCTAAGGTCACAAAGATTTTCTCCTAAAAATTTCTTTGATTCTAGAGCCATATTAGTGTAAATTAAAGACTTTAGTTGTAGTTTTGATATGTGGGATCATAGTTTGGTGGTACTACGATTGTCTCTATTGGGTATTTCTTCGACTTCTCTTGTGTTATAAGGTTTCACATATTCTATAACCTTTCTATTCTTATATTCTTATTTTCTACAGTTGGTTTGAGCCCTATTTTTTACCACGCGACCTGTAACCTATGCTCTACACGATGGTATAAATATTCTATTTTCCACGTTACAAGTCACGGACCTTTTTTTAGTTTGTATTCTTACCTTGCTTTTTGTATAGCAATATGGGTCTTTTTTTACACCTCTTGACTCAAGGATTACTTTTTTGTCATTTTTGTTCAATGTCAAGCTTGTTCATGACTCTCAGCTTCTTCCAGCACAATTCTCTAGTTTTCGCCGGTGCTAGGTCGATTACGATCTACTTTCTTTAGACTTGGTTTAGTATGTGGTATATGTATGTTAAAGTGCAAGATCGGGCTGGTATTACTAGTTAGAGCTCCGTTATGTTTATTTTTCTGGCCTATGACCTACTTAGCTGGATTTAGTTCAGTTACTTACCCTGGGGCTAGTTAGCCCTACCCGCGTGTTTTGGCGCTGACTAGAACATAATATGGTTGGGGGAGAAGTATAACCTATGGTGCATGCTATTTATACACTAACTCTGAACATAAACAGGGGAAAGACTAGTGAATATAGCTTAGTAGTTATTTTCCCTATCTTTGTTGGTGTCTTTAAAGTTGTTTTAAGTAGGTTGTATTATTGTGTTGATGAGTATGTATGTGATTACATGGCTATAGATAGCCATATATAGTCTATGTTGGATTAGAAAGTGACCTCGTTTGACGGTGATATAGCCTAGCCTGGTGCAAGTTCTGGTGTGAGTTATATTGGCTTGAGTTGTGCTAGTTTCATGTTTACCCAGTGTGGATGTGTACTTAGCACCTAACGGGCGCCCTCTTGGAAGTTGTAGCACTTTTGGTGTGATTATTCATAAATGGGGACCTTAGTTGGGCTGGTGACGTATACCTTGTGACTAGGGCTTAACATCCACTCTATGGGTTCTAGTTGATGGAGTTAGACCAGTTTAACCTATTGGTTGATTCTATGGTGCTAGCATGCATTAATATTTTTAAAAGGTAACTTGAGTTGGATAGTGTAATAATCGGAAATTGATTTCTTATAAACTATATTTATACTTTCCATTACTGTGCTCATGAGCAGTATGGATCTACTTTCTCACATTATTTGAACTTATTTTCTCACTATCATTGAGTTTTATGGATACTAACTACCCAACAATGATTGGATTTTTTACTAGAATCGGGTTTTCCACTAAGATATGATATATGGGTTGGCCCTTTCGTAAGGATTTTATACGTTGGATTGAGTCCCTTCAGAGACCCTACGACCTGGTTCTCTATGCATAAGATGTGTTGCGTGGATGGGGGAGGGGTATAACTTAGTTGGACGGATAGGTATGTGGGGAAGCTTTCTTGGTCCGCTCTAGATAGAGTCATGTATCGGGGAGGGTGCTTAAGGTGACCATTTAATTTGCATTGCATCCTTACATGATGACTTGTTCTCTTCAGGACTTGCAAGGGAAATCCCTATTTTGTTACTTAGTTCCCTGGTTATACTTACCGGTTGTATGGAATATCGTCTGGGTTTGTTTGCTAGTAGACTTTATTTTTTGTTAGATTATCCTATTAATGATTTTATAGCTCTTATTCCTCTTTCTTTGTACCAGTTACTTTGGAGCTCCAAGTACATGTTATGTTGGTCATGATTTGTTTGTTACTTAGGTCCACTATGCACACACACTGGTAGTCGTACTTTCAGTGTACTTATTAGCTATTACTATGATTATCCCCTCTCTGTCTGATGTTATACACTGGTGCCTTCCCAGTTTATGATTGCAGTTTACCTTATCTAATGCTTTCTTTTTCTGGTCTTCCTATGATTCCCACTAAGTACCTGTTATTTTTGGTACTCGGGGTACACTTCTATATCTTCTTGTGATGCAGGTGAAAGTACGAGTCCATAGGGTGAGCGAGCTTGTGTGGGTTAGATAGAAGCTATTTTAAGAGATACATTGAGTAGCTAACGTTCTTTCTAAATAGTTCTCCTTGTATCATTAGAGTTGTCCTTTTGAGATCATGGAGAGCCATGATACCAGGTTCTGGGGATTTATTTTCTTAGTTTGTATTTCTATGTTCTTCTTCTATTTCTTCTCTTCATCTCGTTTCTATTTTACTTCAATTCTTGGTACTGGACTATCACTTTACGCTTTGAGTTGCGGTTAGTGGTGTCTAAAAGTGGGATGTATATGCAATCACAACTTGATTTTTGGGTTGTGACAGAGTGGAATTACTGCTCTAGGTTCACTGGTGTCTTTGGTTGAAGGATCAAGTGTTTGGTGGAGTCCCATAGATCGGTATATAGACGTTGTATCCTATCTTTGGGATGCTACAGGCCACGCTTTAGTAAGAACTCTTACTTCTTAACTCCTTGCATGCGTTATATATCGTCAGCAGGTTCCTTATCATCTCATTCGACTCCACTCTTCTTAGATGACTAGGAAGTGTCCCTCGGTTGGCACCAATGAGATTCCCCTGTGCATTCCCAGAGTTTCAAAGTCGTAATTGAGCACTAGAAGACTACATTATCAGCCACATAGTTCAATATTTGCTCAGGCTTCCACAGGAGTTACTGCCATTCTAGTTCGGTAGAGCGCCAGAGTTCATTCAGAGGTACCAGTGTGTATCTTGATAGGAGATTGGGTAGGGGATGAATTACTTTTTGGAATAAAATTGGGGTATTTGACCATTTAGGACTAGGCATGTCACCCCCCGGAGCTCACCCCCTGAGTATGACAGACATCCTTAATCACTAAGTTACCCTAGTAGACTCGTAGAAACTACTTGGACCACACATAGCTCTACTCATATCACTTAGCAGAAGCAATACCAACAATATCGAAAGTGTAATGGGATCCTCACAATAATTATTAAATAGCCTCAATAAAATAATAGATAAACTCAAGTCTCAAACCATACATCTCAGTCAGAAAGCCTCTACTAGCTAAATAAATGGACTACTAGCACAAGAGTTTAGTAGCTAATATAACAAATGAAATAATAAATAATAAAGCTAAAATCCAAGATTTAGATAAAAAAAAAAATAACTCCATAGATTTCACGCGGATCAAGTAAGGACTCACCTATATTCTATCATCTAGGAATGCAAGTAATGTCAACCTCAAATGTCTAGATGGTTGGCAGTATCTGCATGGGGTCGAATCCCATCGGGAATGTGTTCTCAAATTCAAGCCGAATGATTATATTTAACAATTAGTCGATTATTTCCTAGAGACATAAATTTAATTATGGGGGATTTTATGTTTCAACAGTGACTGTATGCAATTGAGTTTCAAAGATTAATCTTAATATTCAGTAACGAGTTCAAATAATGAGGAAACCCCAGATTTATTCACCATGGTATCAAAAGATCTTTAGATTATGAATGTTGATGGTCTTGTAATCTTTTGTAAATATATCATTTATTACTAATGATGTGTTCTTCTAAGTGTTTCTCAACGTATCTTACACAAATCTCTTTTACACCTTTTCAGACTATAAAATAGTGCAATATTTCTATAGTAACAACCTCAAGATGATTACCCTAGTTACAGAAAAAACAATTAGGTGAGGGTTAACACCCCAAGTTTTTTTCATAATATCAATGCCATGATTTAATCATATAGTTCATAGTACTTACACCTAGGCATGTTCTAGCACTTGCAACCACTAGAAATCAATCAAACTGTAGATATTATGCATTGATAAACTTATTCGATGCAAGAACAACTTTATACTCACAGCACTGGATTTGTTTCACCCATGGATCCCACAACCCTAGGGTTGGGGAGTTAGCCATCATAATCATAAATATGCAATAACAATGATGAAATTCAATAGATATCATACCCAGATCAATTTATATTCCAAAGATGTTGTTTAATTACCAACTAATCAATAGCCAAATCCCTACAGAATTAATCCCTTGTAGAAGGAAGAAAATAGATAGAAAAACTTGAGAAGTAGTACATTAAAATATCTCTGTTCCCATCATCCTCTAATAATAACCTAATCCTTCTATTTAAAGTATAAGGGTATAAGTTAAAATTAGAAACGAAAGAGCTAATAAAGTTATGTGTACAAGGTTCAAATTAGGGATCAAAATAGAAACTTAAATGTGTTTGGAGACTCTTTAAAGGCTGGGTGACTGATCAAAAGAAGGCCTAGGATGATTTTTCGGTCAACCCACTTTTCGCTAGCTAAAACTGAACTAGTAAAGTTTTGGATATCGTGTACACAAAAAGAATAAACTAATTATGCTTCCACACTTATAAAGTAGACAACATTTATCAATCCAAACTTGTTCCAAGATAATTTCATTTCAACAAATGCAATTCATCATTACTTAGAAATTATAGTTTTTCACAAAACATTGTTAACACACAAATTTCCTTTGTTTCTCATATTATGCCAATGTTTTTAGATATTTCACTTATTCCCTTAAGGTTCATAACCAAAAAATACTTAAGAAATATAATTCAACTGTAAATATAAAATCTACGCTAGTTCTACTAGATAGCATGCTCGAGGGAAAAAAACATGGAAACAAAAACCATCCGATGAACAAAATATGTACTACACCCTCCACTTACGAAACACAACATTGTCCCCACTCCATAAATAAAATCCAACTGTGAATGGGTTAGAGGAGTACTTGTAAAAACCTAAGTAGTAATATCGTGTGAATTGGGGCCAACTAGAGATAGTTGTTCTGTCCCTGCACTCGTAGCACCTGTGGATGCTGATGTGTTCTAAGGAAGCTTAATTTCAGCTAAAATGGGAGCTCCACTCAACTGCTCTGAATCTATTGCTATCACACTAGAGGATGTACCTATTAACTGTACTCTCCTTCTGTCCTTATCCATTACATAAGTCATTTTTGACTTCCTCATTGCTTCCTCCACATCTTGATCTTCTCCCTTACTGCTTCTATTTTGATTATTCTTTTTCTTTTTTCCTGTTTCCTCCTTAGTGTTACCACCTGCCATAACAACTTTCCTCTTTGATTGCATTTTAGCCAGACGTAGTATTCTGTCGTTATCATTCGACTTTGCTGGCTCTGTTGACATTAGGGAGACTAAATGTTGGCCTTGTTTTAATAATGTCACATATGCCCAAAGTTTCTCAAGTGCCACCTAAAGCTTAGCCCAATCAGACTAGCTCATGAGTTTTAGCCTCTTATTCATACTCTCCTTGGTGTTGTCAATTCTTTCCTGTATTGTGTCATATGACTCTAAAGTAGCTTTAAGTTTTCTATCCATTAACTGCTCTATTTCCACCAACAACACTTCAAGATGAATCTTATTTTGCTTTACTCTCTTTACCAATTTTGGTGAAGTTTCGTGGAGTGAAATCGAATAGTGAAGGAGGATGATGCTCTATTGGATGACTGGGTAGTAGGACCTATGCTCTCAATTCATTAGATTCCCCATCAGATGATGGAATGGCAGCTGTGTCAATAATATAAGTTCCAACTGGATCCTCTGACTACATCTATGATGTTGATGCTGCCCTATTCTTCTACTTTCACATATCATCTTTTGAGATATCAATAGATCTTTCAATGTCGTAGGTTTTCAAAGCATCAGTTGCTACATCAATACCATGCAAGATGAGCACCTTATTTCTTTTAAATTTTAGTTATTTAGCATGGGTAGGGAAATGTTGTACCTTCTCACAAGTCCCTCATCCTCATTTCCTTGGCAATTATTTGACCAAAATTCAGCTTGTGCTCAAACAACAAGCTGTCCATCAGAACAACTTCTTCATCAGTTAATTTTTCTGCTCTTGTTGGTCAAATACACATTCTCACAACCACCAATAAAAACTTTACAATAAAACTAAGCATCCTTGCTTGAATCGGCAGACAAGGGTTGTTCAACCAAGATGGCTCAGAATTAGTTAACACTTGGGAAAATAATTTCCACTGAGTTTTGCGGTTTATGTACCAATATACATAATGCAGCTGGCTTGCTGGAGGAAATTAAGCATTACCTAAAGGCATCTAATTCAATGACTCCTCAAATATGACAACAAAAACTCTTTAAACCTTAAATATAGTCAAAATAAACATATCAGAAGATTGTTTACCTTTGCCTACCATGAGCTATTAAGAAGCTTTTCTATTTGCATAAAATTTGTGAGCAATCATAGGATAATAAAAACCTAGCAATTTGTTCATCCAACCCAACTGAAACGCCTCGAATACTCTTTTAATCTCTGGGTAGTCTAATAAATGTATAGTGACAATCTAGACATCTTCCGTAATGCACCTCTTGAATTGACCCTTAGCACTAGTGGTGAGTCCCTCATCATATATCTTATCAAACCTTTACACTGCCCATTGGGAGTCATCACATAATTTCAGGTATTTACTTTTGATAATCTGATACACATCTGCCTAGAGATATTTATTGAATTCTTAAGGAGGTGTTATATTTGGGTTAGCTGAACTGTTTTGATTTTCTGATTCCTCATTATCCGTTGCATCCCTCGACTCCTAATATGATTCCTCTTCAGAAAATGATATTACATCAGGGTTAGGTCGAGTATTCTTGTTAGAGGACCTTACTTTCCTCCAATGTAGTCTAGTTACTCTCTGCTCCAGACTGTCATCCTCGTCTATTAGACCCCATGAAAATTAACTTCTTTATCCACCTCCTTACTTTCTAGGAAGTTTAGGAGCATTGATACCTGCATGGGTATTGTTAGTACTAATACTAAAATCATAAAACCAAAGACGAGGGGTATAAGACAGATTAAATCTTTTGGACAAGGTTTGGAAGGTTTGTCAAATGGTGGACGGTTCGTCCATCCCATTGTATCTCACAAGTCAATATAATTTCTTTTAGATAGTGCATTTGGATGATCCATCCATCCAACATCGATGACCCATCTGACCTTTCATCCCTTTATACTCAAATTAATTAATTTTAACCAAATTAAACTCCTATTGGTGATGAGTATGGATGAATCTTCTTACGTAAGACGGTTTATCCAAACACTAGTTTGTCCCATATTTTTGAATAATTATTCCCTCTTAGGCGAGTTTAGATAACTAGAACACTACAATCTCTAAGTATATGCTTTCTCAAACCCATCACTACAAAAATTAATTGTCTAGTCATACCATACTAGTGAAATAAACCATCACGTGAAATTTTCATTCAATTTAACTATAGTGGGCATCAAGATTCTCAAACTTCGCCTTTCCATAGAAGCTTATGAAAATCAACTTCAAAAAACAAGAAAAAATCAATACACACTCACCAAAATAACAATCTAGGGTTTAGGTCTTCATTTATCCAACATATAGCACAACAAGCAGTACTTGCGAGATAAAGATAGCATTTTTCCAACACTTAGGGTGCTTAAAGTTTACGTTCTCAACAGTTATGGAATATGAGTGGATTTGATTGGGAGATAAAATAATAGAATGATGACTAGCAGTACAAATACGTTATGGCATTTAAGGAATTAAAAGAAAAATAAAAAAATAAGGATTATATGTGTGTGGGTGGGGTTGGAATTTAAATCACTTGGCGTATCCCAGTTAAAATCAAAGTTACTTGGGATGGAACATTGGAAGACTGGCCTAAGTATAGATGACTCCGGCAATAGTTCCATTTGAGAACCCTTTCTATCCAGTCATGCATCTTCATCAACTAGTTGTCTCCCTCTCTTGTTTAATTCCAGTGTAATCCTTTATGGGAGAATAGTTTTGGGCAGTCCATCTTTCTTTAGATGATTTACCCAGATTATCATCCTTTATATTGTTGAACACTTCCAATATTATTTCTTTGATATGGTGGGATCTAGGAGGTTTTCCCAGTCATAGACAGTCATCCCTCATCTGCCGACTCAAACTTTTCCAACTGAAGAAAATCTAGGTTCCTGCACAGTTACACACCTATCAATCCAATCTCATACAATCAAATAAAGTTAAATGATAAAATACAAAATATCACATTAATTTGGGTTGCCTCTCAATAGCACTTGATTTAACATCGCAGCATGATCTAATTACCTTGAATACTCAGACTTCATTAAGATAGATAATTTCCATAGCTTGGACCTATTCAACACATCCAAACAACCTTTTTATCCTTTATCTATTTTCCTTGAATCTTACTTTCTTATCATTCTCCAATTTGACCACTTCTGATGGAAACACCACTATTATTATAAATGGACCTAACCACTTTGATTTAAGTTTTCCCAAAACTACCGTAATATTGACTTAAACAACAAAAACAAATCCTCCAAGTTAAACACTGTTTTATCAATTCTTCGATAATGGTACTTCTTCATCTTGTCCTTGTATATTGAGGCCCTTTCATAGGCATCCATTCTAAACTCTTCCAACTCATCTACTTGATGAAGATGCAAATTTATGGCATCATTCCAACTCAAATTAACCTTCTTGAGATCCCACATTTCCTTGTGCTCTAGTTCAGCCGACAAATGGCAACATTTGCCATAAACAACTGAAAATGTGACATCCCAATTGGTGTCTTAAACGTAATTTTGTATTCCCAAAAGGCGTCATCCAAATTGTGTAACTAGTCCATCCCTGTATCATTTACTGTCTTAGAAACAATGGACTTGATTTCTCTATTTCAGACTTCAACATGTCTACTCGTTTACGGATTCCTTTAGCTACAACCATTAGAAAAAAAATTGTTGAAAAAATGGGAACCCCATCACTGATGATAATTATGGGGGTCCCAAAACTTGTGAATATATTTTTCTTTAGGAATGATACTATACTTTTCCCTTTGTTGTTGGGTAATGATGCAACTTTGACCCATTTTGAGACATAGTTGACAACTATCAAAATGTATCTCTACCCATATGATCTCACGAAGGGACCTATGAAATTAATCCCCCAGACATGAAAGAGCTCAACTTCTATTATTATTGGAGTCATAGGACTTTTATGTATTTTCAAAATTTCTCCCTACCGTTAACATCTGTCTCAGGCCTTAACAAACTCATAAGTTTCATGGTTAAGGGTAGTCAATAGAAACCACTTTTCAATACCTTCTGTGCAGTACGAGCAACACCATGATGTCCTACTACTGGGGATGAATTACAAGCCTCAAGGATGCTCATCATGTTAACTTGTGGCACACATCGTCTTATCATATTGTTAGAAATGTGCCTAATTTAGAAAGGGTCATCCCAAAAATATTTATTTGCATTATGAAGGAACCTCTTTCATTGATATGAGTTTATTCCTTCAGGTATAATATTGCTGACCATAAATTTTTCATAGTTGGCATACCAAGGGGCTATAGTAGTAAAAACAACCATCATCCTTTCATCAGGGAAAGAATCCTCAATGTCTACATCACTTTTTTCTCTTTCGTATACCTCTATCTTGGAGAGATGATTGGCTACCTGATTTTCACACCTCTTTTATTCATTTACTTCAACGTCAAATTCCTGAAGAAGAAAGATCTAATGGATTAGCCTTGGTTTCACATCCTTCTTAACCATGAGGTATCTCAAAGTTGCATGATCATTGTGCACCACAACTATGGTGCCAAGGAGGTATGCTTTGAACTTCTCAAATTCATAAACCACAGAAAGAATCTCTTGCTTAGTAAAAATATAGTTCATATGTGACCCATTCAATGATTTACTTGCGTAATAGATAGGATGGAATACATTTTCCTATTTCTGACTAAGAACAACACCAAGTGCAACTCTACTTGCATCACACATTAGTTTGAATGGCTCTAATAAATTTAGGACATGAAAATAGGTATAGTAATAAATTTTTTCTTGAGGCCTTCAAAATCTGTCAAACACGCCTTATCAAACAAAAACTTCACCTCTTTCTCAAGAAATTTAAATAGTGGGTTTGAAATTTTTGAGAAGTCTTGTATAAACCTCCTATAAAACCCAGGATGTCCTAAGAAGCTTGTCATACCCTTCATAGAAATCAGAGGTGGAAGCTTCTCAATAACCTCAAACTTTGATATATCCATATCAATACCTTTCTTAGAAAATATTTGGCCAAGGACAATACCTTTTTTAACCATAAAATGGTTTTTTTTCCAATTGAGCACAAGGTTAACATATATGCACCTCTATAAGGAATTATTCAAATTTTTAAAGCAATTCTAAGATGTGTTCCCAGTAACCGAGAAATCATCCATGAAGACTTCAAGAGATTCTTCAACCATATTAGTGAATGTGGACATCATGCATCTTTGAGATGTTGCCGACGTATTACATAATCCCAATTGCATGGATTTGAAAGAAAATGTACCACAAAGGTATGTAAAGGTTTTCTTCTCCTCATCTTTTGAGGCTATGGAAATTTGGTTACATCCTAAATAACCATCTAAAAAAGTACCAACCCCTTCCTGCAAGTCGATCGAGCATTTGATCCATAAATGACATTAGAAAGTGGTGTTTTAGAGTTTGAACATTCAACTTCCTATAATCCATGAAATTCCTCCAACCAATCAACATCCTCAACACGATTGATTCATTCTTCTTATTTGGCACATTCATGCCACCCTTTTTAGTACATATTGCACCGGATGAACCTACTTGCTATTTGAAATTAGATTGACAACTCCTGCATCCAACTGTTTAATTATCTATTTCTTAACAACCTCTTATATTTCTTTACAGAAAACCTCCTACATTGGTTGGTTCAATATCCTTTGATGTTCCCTTCTAGGAACACATTCTTCTTCAAGCTCGTTGCGATGTGTAAAAATCCCTGGTGGGATACCTATAATGTCCAAAATAGTCCATCCAATAGCTTTTCTAATATTTATCAATACCTCAACTAGAACCACAACCTATTGGTCTATAAGATGTGCAGAAATAATGACTGACAACAAAGTTTTTCTACTCCCAGGAATGCATATTAGAGGTGGCTTGGGAGTGCCTTAATTTCCAATAGTGGGGGCTCTTTTACTGATGGCTTTGTTGGTGGCATCCGCCCATTCTTAAGGTCTAAATATAGTTTTCTTGGTTTGTAGGAATAAGACTCAACTCCATTCAATTAATTATAGTTTCCTTATAACCACTAGGCCTTCTCCATCAAAGTTCATAACTACTATAGCAACGTCTCAACAAATAGCATTTTTTCAATTTTCACCTCTCCCACGTCGTCCCGTTCAACCTCAATCATAGAAAATACACATATCATTAGGTTTCTTCATTGATTTGAAAATGTTGAAAGTCACCTCCTTATTATTAAGCTTAAACATTATCGCACCTCCTTTCACATCTACTAGATATCTCCCAGTTGCCAAAAAGGGTGTTCCCAAAATGATCATCACTTTGAAGTCTACATCACAGTCTAAGATAATAAAGTCTGTAGGAAATATAAGATTGGATAATTTGAAAAGTACATCACTCAAGATCCCCTCTAGCCTATTGACTAACTTGTCAGGCATTAACAGTTGTATTATAGTCGGTGAGGGGGTTCCTAAGCCTAACTTCTTATAAATAGATAATGACATCAAATTTATACTTCCTCCTAGATCACAAAGAGCTTGAGTAAAGTTGAAAGAGCCAGTAGTGCATGGAACTGTAAATGCCTTATATCTTCTTTTTTATGCACTAAATACCTAGACGAGATAGCACTATAATGATGATTATTGTAACCAAATCTCACTACTCTCTTCTTTTTAACCAAGTCTTTTATGAACTTAGAATAACTTAGAATTTTTTCAAGTTCCTCCACTAATGGAACATTCACTGACATTTGTTTCAACATGGACATAAATTTTTTAAACTTGCCATCCTCAGCTTTCTTCTTCCTTCTTTGAGGAAATGAGGGTGGTAGTATCAACATCATGATCACC
>JBDJHY010930106.1:0-14690 GCA_039654485.1 Withania somnifera
AGTTAGATATGATAAACTTCGATATTATCCTGGGCATGGATTGACTTCATTCATGTCATATAGTAGTTTATTGTAGGTCCTATGTAGTTTGTTTCCAAATTCCTAATAAACCTATTCTTGAGTAGTAGGTTAGTGTTTCTGTTCCTAAGGGTAGGTTTATTTCATACTTGAAAGTAGGAAGGATGATCCTTAAGAGATGCTTCTAACACTTAGTCTGAGTTAAGAATTCTAAGTCTGAGACCTTTGTTATCTAGTCAGCTCTAGTTATCAGTGATTTTGTAGATGTGTTTCCTGAGGATTTACCCAAAATTCCTCCTAATAGAGATAGAGAGCCTTAGGAATAGACCTCATTTCAAACACTCAGCCCATTTCTATTTTTCCATATAGGCTGGCACTTGCTGAGATTAGGGAGTTGAAAGATTAATTAGTAGACCTCTTAGACAAAGGGTTTATCTACACTAATGTGTCTCTTTGTGGTTCCTCTATCTTGTTCGTGCAAAATAAAGATGGTTTTCTATGTATGTGGATAGATAATCATTATCTAAATAAATACACAACTGAAAATAAATATCCCAATCAAAGGATTGATGGCTTCTTCGATAAGCTACAAAGTTCTAGCCACTTCTAAAAAATTGATTTTCATTTAGGCTATCATCAACTTAAATATAGAGGGATAGACATTCCTAAAACAACTTTTAGAACCTGTTATGATCACTTTAAGTTCATGGTTATGTCTTTTGGTTTGTTCATGCTCCTGCAACTTTCATGGACCTTATGAACATGGTAATTTACTCCATAAGAAAAAAGGAGCATGCAAACCACCTTATAATTTTCCTTCGAACTCTTAGATTACATCAGCTTTATGCTAAAATCTCTAAGTGTAAGTTATGGGTCTAGTCAGTTGACATCATTGGTCATGTTATTCCTAGAAAGGGTATTTGGGAAAGATTCCCAAAAGATTGATTCAGTCAAAAATTAGCCTAGACTGACCTTTTCATCAGATATACCTAGCTTTCTAGGTCTATCTGGGTATTACCGTAGGTTTTTCTAGGTATTTCCGCCCATAGCCTCTCCTTTGTCCCCTTTTACCTAGAAGAAGGTTAGGTTCGAGTAGTAGAATCAGTATGAGAAGATTTTTCTAGAGTTGAAAACTAAGTTGATTTTATCATAAGTCTTAACCTTTCTAGAGGGTTTTGAGGGTTTCATCATCTATTGTGATGGTTCAAGGTTGGGTTCAGATGTGTGTTGATGCAGCACGGTAAGGTGGTAGAATGTGCTTTTAGACAACTTTAGACTTATAAGAAGAATTATCCCACTCATGATTTTAAGTTGGAGCCTACAATGTTTGCTTTAAAATTGTGTAGGCACTGCCTATATGGAGCACATATAAATGTCTTTACTGATCATAAAAGTCTTTAGCATGTGTTTATGCATAAAGATCTGAATCTTCATTAGAGGAGGTGGTTAGAGTTGTTGAAGGACTATGATATGACTGTGTACGGGGAAAGGCTAATGTAGTGGTTGATTCACTTAGCATATATGTCTTTGGTAGTCTATTGCATGTTGATGAGCATAAGAGAGAGATGGATAGAGGTGCATAGACTCACACACCTTGGGATTAGACTGACTGGTGAATAGGATGGGGGTATGCTTGTCTAGAATGCTTTTGTATCATCTCTTGTAGTAGAGGTAAAGGAGAAGCAAAATAGCGATCCCGTGTTATTTCAGCTGAAAAATATAGTCTAGGAGAAGAAGGTTCATGTTTTCTCCCAAGGGGGAGATGTGATTTTTTTCTTATCAGGATCACTTGTGTGTTCCAACATTTGATGGGTTGAGATAGACGATCTTATCATAGGCTCATAGTTCAGGGTCTTCTGTTCATACTGTGGCCACGAAGATGTATAAATATCTGAGAGAAGTGTATTAGTGGAATGGTATAAATAAGGACATAGTTAAGTATGTGGATAAGTTTCCTAACTATCATCAAGTGAAGGTAAAACATCAAAGACCGGTAGGAGAGTTGCATAAGTTGGTATTCTTATTTGGAAGTGGGAAGTGATAAATATGGAATTTGTTATAGGTTGTTCCTTAGCCCATAAGCATGACTCTATATAGGTTATGGTAGATAGAATGACTAAGTGAGCTTACTTCTTACCTTTCCACACCAACTATTCAGCGGAGCATTATGATAGGATCTACCTTCATCAGATTGTTAGGATGCATGATGTGCCTTTATCTATTATTTTAGATCGAGGTACTTAGTTAACATTGCACTTTTAGAGATCTTTCTAGAGGGTATTCGGTACCCAGGTTTATTTGAGTATATCATTCACTTGTAGATAGATGGACAAACTGAGAGGACCATTCAGACATTAGAGGATATGTTGAGGGCACGTGTAATCTATTTAAGGGAAGTTGGATTGAACATTTACCTTTTAGATAGTTTCCATTAAAAAAACTATCAGTATTGTATCTAGATGAATCCATTTGAGGCTTTGTACAAGAGGATATGTAGGTCTTTGATTGTATTGATTCGAGGAAGGTAAAGTAGATATGTTAGGTCTAGATATTGTTCATGATACTATACATAAAGTTTATATTATCTGTTAGTGGTTGAGGGAAGCTCAAAGAAGATATAAATCCTATGTAGATATGAGGAGATGGGAGTTATAATTTGATGAAAGTGACTTGGTTTTCTTGATAATATCCCTAATATAGGGGGTTATGATATTTGGAAAGAAAGGGAAGTTAATCCTGAGGTGTATTGAGCCTTATTAGATTTTTCAGAAGGATAGGTTGTATCACCCACGAGCTAACCTTTAAGAAGAGTTAGGAGTGGTTCATAATATTTTCATGTGTCTTTGCTGAAAAAATACATAAGTAATTTTTCCTTGGTAGTGCTAGTTGATAGGGTAACCACTGATGATAGCTTATCCTATAAGGAGGTCTCCAGTCAGATCTTAGACAGGTAGGTTTGGATATTAAAGAACAAGGAGATAACATTAGTTAATGTTTTATGGCGTAGCCATTCAGTTGAAGGAGCTACATGGGAGACAGAGGCAAATATGATGCATAGATACCCATACCTGTTTACTTCTAGTTCTACTCCACTCTGCGGTAATATCCTCTCTATTTAGCTTTTCCCTTGTCCTTCATGAGCATGTAGCATATGGCACATAGCTTTAGCATTGAATGAGTCCTTATGTGAGTACTTATGCTTTATTTGATGAGTTTATGATAGTATAGGTTATTCGTAGTGGTATGCATATCCGTCATCTGAGTTGGTAGCTTAACTATGTTTTTTTGGTTGGTATGATGTCATGAGTAGATTCCATAGTCAGCTTGTCAGTTTTGTAGCTCTTTCCCCTTTTTCTATGGTTGAATTCTTCATTCGAGGATGAATGATCTCAAGGGAGACATATTCTAACACCTTAAAATTTATATTAGAGGTTGAATAAGCTAAAAAAACTAAGTATGGGAAATTTCACAAAACTCTGAACTATTTTATTTCCATGAAAGCATAAACGGACCATCGAATGGTTTGACGGTCCATGAAACCTATCGCCAAAACCTTCAGGTGTGTGGATCAAAGTGTTATAGGTTTCCACGTATTGTTACAAGATCCATTGTTCAGTTCCACGAACTATAAGTTTATCTGTGAAACCTTTATCTTGTTCCAGTAGACTAAGTCTATGATCCTAGTTCCCATAAGAAGGTTTAATGGATCGTAAAAGGTTTGACAGACTATCATTTGGACCATAAAGTTTACCCAGTTTTTGGCTAAGTGTAGAATGACCCTACAGACCATCCTACAGTCACTAAAATGTGAAGAAGGACCTAAGGTCAGTCATGAAGTTGTCCCAGTAAACAAGATTGGGGGCCAAGTTTGACTGGCCGGTTGACGGACCGTCAATTGAGTTGATGGGATATCAACCCAATTTCAAACATGCCAGTTGGTTTTTAATCCAATTTTTTTAGGGACCTTTAGACTTTTCCCACCCTTTATTTACCTAATCCTATGCCGTTTTGGCTTTAAAATAGGGTAAATCTAAGTACCAAAACCCTATTTCTTTTATTCATTAAACCATAATCAATTGAAGAACAAAAATTGTACGTATTTTTTCTCAAAAGTTCAAGATTAAGCCAATAACAACCTTCTCCTTCAAGTTTCAAGCTTTTGATCTTCAATCCAGGTATGTAAATTATGATCGAGGATTCCATTCATCCTTGAGCCCAAATCCTTTAAGGTTTCAAATTAACTTATTACATAGATATTTCTAGGTTAAATCCCCAATTTCTTATTTATGATGAAATTCTATATCTTGGTTTATTTTGATAATTTTCATTCTTGTACATGTGTTAGTGAAGATTTTATATGAAGTTGAAGGGTTTAAGAAAAAGTATGAAATTGCATAAATTGCTCAAAATTGTTAAGAATAGCCTAGATTCATGTTGGTAAGTTGAAAGGTCAGATTTTGTAGTTATGGTCATGGTTAGTCCTCATACATGATAAAATTGATGATTTGACCTTTAAAGTTTACAAACTGTCTAGAGTCGGCATAACCTAAAAAATAGTTTAAAAGGATTAAAATCACAAGGTCTAGTTAGTTTAAAGTATGAGAAGGAGACAAACAAAAGGATATAGTCAGTTGATAAGTTCAAAAGTTCAGTAGCCCAATTATGGCAAACTATGTCGTAGTTCATCATGTGTTCAGTCTTGGAAGTAGTATTAGCACCGAGAGGATTCAGGTAATTCAACCCTTATCCCATAACCTATAGTCGCAAACCATAGAAAGTTAAACAATGATCCAGTGGGTGCTTTTTTTATTTTACTTAGTAGATCCACGAGGAGTTTAGCCTGTGCCCTTGACCTTTGGCAGGATTTAGGGAAACCTACCAATATGGTGAATGTTAGACCCTGTAGCCTTGCGCATGGGGATTGTTGGTTATAGAACCTCCCAATGTTCAACAAAGTGTTAGTTATAAGCGTCAATAAGTTACCAAAGTCAGTAAAATTAGGAAAGTCATTAGAGTCAGTTAAGCATCAGTTTAAGTGATAAGTACAACTATACAATGCATGAACATGTCTAACAGTGGACTACAACCTCAAATGAGACAAGAATATGCAAGTAAGCACAACTTAATTTTAAAACCTTAAATCTCAGGAGTAGTAAATAAACTCAAGTAAATCATGTCAAATTTCATTAGTTTTAACCAAATCCGTAGATATTAGGTTAAACCTTCCTAAAATAGTATGATAGTTGAACTTAGTGGAAGAATTTATAATCAATAGTAAATCATGTGAGCAGACATAGCGTCCAACATACATCCCAGATGATGGGATCCCTATACCTCTCCAAAAGCATAGAACCCGATACCTACCTAGTAGACCCATTAATCCTCAAGTCTAGCCTAATTAGGCCATCAAACCTGTGGTGGCACACAGTTTATCAAATATGGCCTCGTGCCTAATCCATTAGGTGATAATAATACTCTCAAAATATGAAAATAATATTCTCCTCATCTTGACAATTGAAAAATATTTTAAGTAATCAACTGACTAAGTAAAACACTCTCTAGCCTCTTTGGGTAAGTAAGTTGTCTAATTGACATTTTCCTCTTCTTTCAAGCTTTTAGATAAATTCTGACTTAGCCCGTAATTAGGAAAATTGGCATCCCTTTAAAGAACTAACTATGGACTTAGTATTAGATTATTTTAAATCCCAAAATATCATTGATCCATGAAAACTTGACAAGTATTATAAAATAAGTATAAGCTATATCAACTTGGCAAAGTTACATGTTGACCCTAAATTCTGACTCTATCAATGTAAATTCAACTGATGAATTAATTATCATCAAACTTTACTTTAATTACCAAGAGTTTACAATTATTGTGGAATTTTATGCTAAAACATGCAATTTCATCAACACCTGATAAGAAATATGGAATATGAGTAATTTTATCATGAAACATGGATTTATAAAATCATATAACAATTACAACTTCTATTCACCAGAACATGGGGACTTAGCCATAAGGGAGAAAGTAAATTATTGTTGATAAAACTACACACCTAATTGAATCCCTTGGAACTAATCTTAAGGGATTTCTTGAGAAGCTTTTAAGAATCCTAGGTGTGTCGGAGAAAGCTCAAAGTAATTTCTTATCGAATATCAAAATAATAAGAGAAAATATAGGTTTATGGTTTTCATACAAACCCCCAAGGAACCTAATACATCATAGTATTGAAGGGAAAATACTAAGAAAATTATGGAAATGCCTTTTTAAAAAGTAAACTGGAAACAGTTTGTAGCATAGCATGAGTCAACCTAAGATTTGAGGAATGCCACTATATGACTTGTGACTTGAGTCCCGGTACCAAGAATGATCACCGTATTTGGCATTTACCCATCAAGTCTATACCATGAATCATGGTATGTCACTTCACGACTCGCGAAGTGACTCATGGAATTAGGCATGGGAAAATCACTTTCTACTAAGTATACCATGAGTCACAGTACAAATTGTGGTTTTCCATATCATGAGTCGTACTTCAACTCATCGGAACATGGAAAAAATTTGAATCTTCTATAAATCACCCCACGAGTTAATAACACAACTCCTCGTGTACTACTCTACGAGTTCTGACCCAGCTCGTGGTAACTTGGAATAAAATTTTGATTCTTTTGGTCTTTGGTATTCTTCCTAGGCAAGTATGAGGTATTCCAAAGGGTCACCTATAGCATCTAGAAAGAGTTATTAGTGGTTTTTTGTTCTAGGGGATATCTTACACTGGTTGGTTGGTCGATTTTCACATCATAGGTACTAGTAACTAGACTAGTTAGGTTTATGGTGATTAGTAAAAGTTGATTCAAGATCAGGTTCTCATAGTCTAAGGTTCATAAAAAAAATTATTATAAAGGATGGAATCGCTACAAGTAAGTCAGTGGTGGTTTCTGCATCTTATGGGTAAAGTGTAGTTGATCTTTAGATTTATATTCAGTTTTAAATAATAATTATCTAGGATTTTGAGTTGTGATGATGAAACAAGTCCATTTTGATTGTTGTTTTGTTCTTTAGAGAGTTTTAGTTCTGTTTTGATTCGTGGAACAACTTTTCTTATCTTGGTCATTTTTTATGTACAAACTTTTAGTTTTTGATCCAGAAGTTTAGTTTTTTGTGGTGTATCTTAGAGTGTCATCCTGTGAATAAGTTAACATGGAGAACAAAGACCGATTTTTGAAGTATATCCTCAGAATTTTGGTATATTTAGTTCTTTCTTCTTCTCTTATGTTCGAGGACGAACATGGTTTTTAGTGGTGGATGATGTAAAGATCCTCTAGGTCATTTTTCCATTTTTGGTGTAAATTAACATTTTATCCTTTCTCACAGTTGATGCATGTCATGTTGAGTCCATCAGTATCTTTGTTTTAAGTACAAAAAGTACAGATTGATTATTTTGAGAAATTTTGACTTTGAAAGGTTTAAAGTTTGAAATGGTCGACTTTCATCAATATTTGGAGTTTCGAGTATTAGATTGTATATCGGTATTTCCATTATCTATGGATGTAAAATTTGTTCTAGAAAGACCTTTGGTTTGAATTTTATTCCTTTTATGACGAGTTTAGGTGATTTTTATGAGATAATTTTGGAGTGTAAGTTGTAAATTTGAGTTGGGTCAATATTTGGAGTTAGAGTACTTGAATTCAAAAAATCCATCTATTTCGTTACTTATGGAATGCGATTTTTGTGTTAGTAGAACTATTGGCTTGGGTACCATGGCACTTAATTATGTTTTGGAATATTTTTTGAGCTTTGAAAGTTGGAAGCATTAGAGAGTTGAACAAAGACAACATTTGGTTGTATCAAGCTTGGATTAGATTTTAAATAGTTCTGTTAGCTCTAAAAGTAGCATTTTTTCTAGATAGACTGTTGGTTTGGGTTCTTGGGCTTTTGGTTGGGTTTTGAACTATTTGATAATATATGGGGAAAGTTAAAGTTTAGGTTTGAATTTTGTCAATGTTTGAGGTTAGAAAGATCATTTATGAGTTTTGATGATTCTACTGAATTTGGTTTACTTGAGGGTTTGTTTTAGTTCATGAGACTTTTTAGATGAGCTTCGAGTCATTATTTGGAAATTTGGTGGCGATTCTTATGTTAAAGTTAACTTCGTTGAACTTTTTATTAAGATGATTTCATTTGGATATTTTGATAATTCGATAAGTTCCAAATGTATTTTACAAGTGGTTTACATTATTGATTTGTATTTAGGAGGTCTTGGATAAGGTTTGGGTACTCGTCAGAGTTTAAAGTTTTTGAATGTTGAGTTTTAATAGTATCACTTGAAGAAAATAAACTTATTTTGATGTTTGGATGGTACCAATAGATCTGGATGAAAGTTTTGAACTAATGCAAAAAGAATTGGGTCATTTCGATGTTGTATGAGGAAGTTATGAATTTTTTATTGAAAATTATGTGGCTGGTGCAATATGTTTCTGGTGCACTTATCTGTATATTTAAATTTCAGACTATGTTTATTTGGTATTTTTATCATATTGAGAGTTTAAGCTGAGAATTGAGTGGTTCTTGCGACATTTTCTTGGTTTAATAATGGGATTAGTATCCAATACTCCTTTTGGTATTCGTCTATGATTTCTTCGGTTGTAATCCTTTCTTTAGTCGAGAAGTTATTGGAGGAATTTTTTTTTATCAATTCAGATTGGATTTTTGATGAAATTTCATATTTAGGATTCTTATTTTTAAGCTAATTTTAGCATAGATTTACTGATTTAGCAATTATTTTGTCATTTTTAACCTCGTATAAGCTTGAAAATTTGAGGATTTTCTAGCAAAGTTTATATTTGAAAAGTTGATGATTTCAAGAATGATTTTAACTCAATTTTTTGAAATATAAGATTTGAATTCCTCAAGTTATGAGTAATATAATTTTAAAATTAATATTTAGATTTGTCCTTAGAGCTCGAGTTTGACTTTTTGAGTTGACTTTTTAAACCCAGTTTTAAAATATGGTAATATGGGTGTTGATATTTTTATTTTCTTATTTAGAATTCATATTTGAATATATTAAGATTTTCGTGAGGTTCTTTGGAAGAGCAAGGCTTTGGTTTGAGTGTTTTGTCTTTTTAAGGCAAGTTGAGGTTTAATGATCTCTCTATAAAGTGTTTATTTGCTAATTTCTTAGTTGATGTAAATAGGAAATATTAGGGGTAATCGTGTGGGTTAAATAAAAAGGATTCACCAGGTACTAGTGTGTAGCACGTTAGGCTAAAACAAAGGAAATTATTTGATGAAATGCTTCTGTGGTCTAATAATTCGAATTGAGAAGTTGATAGTGTAATATGATGCCTTTATATGGTTAATTGTGATAAATTGACATCTCATTGTGATGCCCGGTGGTGGCTTGCTTTTCACAAATTGAAATCTTATTGTGATGTCCTGTGATGGCTTACTTGTGATGAAATTCTATCATATTGTGATGCCCTATGATGGCTTGAGAATAATGAAATGTTATATTAGTTGATATGAGGTATGAAGGCTAGTTGAATTGCAAATGATGATTATGGTAATGATTGCCCACTAGAGGCCGATATGATTATCTTGTGATATGAAATTGCCATATTTTCATAATTTTACTTATGATACTATGTACTTGATGATGTATGAATATTAACTTATGTTGTGGCTTAAAAACAATATGATATAATTGACAGTCCGAGGCCCATTCCAGATGTTTGAGTTATTATTGTCAGTCTAAGGCACATTTTGGATGTTAGAATTGTTATTGGAAGTTTGAGGCATGTTTTGGATGTCCGAATGGTTTTATTAGTCATTCGAGGTTCTTTCTGGAGCTTGTGGAGTGCATGGAACTCGTTAGTCCCTTATGGATCCCGACTGACCTGCCATAGGAAACGAGTGTGTTCTGATACGACATACATTCATCTCTTTTGTTGATACATTGGATTATGTTGGGAGGTTAGTTTGTTATAAGGGTTCTTATCATCGCTTTATTTTAGGATCAACTGAGAATGCTGTTGGTTCCTATGTTGTACTCACACGTGTCCTTCTGCACTTTTGCAGGTGTTGTACTAGGGACATTGTGATTTCTTCTTATCCATACAGTCCAGGGCTTATACTTTAGATATTTTGAGGTAGCTGCTCATCCATTTCGCAGTCACTGGAGATTTGTTGTTTATCTTTACTTATGCCTTGTCTTTACTTCTTAAACAATTTTGGAGACCATGTCTTTTGTAGTGATCTTGTAGAGGCTTGTCTATATAGTGACAACCTGGTATGAGGGTTTAAGTATTAATTCATATTTTTATAAACCTTCTAACTTCTCGTTGATTCTATTTTCATTTCCTCAATTACTTTATGTTATATTCATCTATTGGATTTCGCTGATCTCTCATGGATAGGCTGAGATAGGTGCCACCACGATCAAATTTTGGGTCATGACACCTTTAGAGTAAAGAAGGCTTCAAGATAGAAACTAGTTGAAGGGATAACCTTCTTAATCCCAAACTTTCACTCTTTTAAAAATGGGACAACCTAAACTACACATAACATGCAGGTTTGAAGATACAAGTTATGCATATTCAACTTTACTCAACACGAGGCAAGGTAACCCAAACTTTAAAAAACAAGCTATGAAGATTATTCACACCTTTTCCATATTCAACTGTTGCTAATTACTCAAAATTCATGCTACATTGTGCTCTAATCAGAAAGGAATTAAATTATTAAGACCACATGCTTCACAAATGGGATGCACTACTCAGTCTGTTGACTAAGGCTATATTTTTAGACCCTTTATGGCACACACCAGTTGGACTTTATACTCAGAACAACCACAACAATTAAAAAATGAGAAAAGTTAGCACTCTATATCCAGACAGTTCAAGAGAAGCTCATATTTAAAACACCAAACATATTAATCACCCAATCAAGTTTCCTACTCTATTCTAACACATTTAAACTGTCCAAAGAATTGAGTTTTCACATATTGAACTAGGTGAACTAAGGATGAGAGCAGTCCTCAGAAATTTATCCTTTGAAGGTCTTTACATAGCATTAAGAGCTAACAAAGGCTTTAAAGTAGTCTATTCTACGCGATTACTTGATCTCGCAGCAAACATCATGCACTTTATTCGATTGTATATTTATTCAACTTTGTAAAGATAACAAAATAGGAATAATTGTAAGGCTAATTAAAAATTAGATGAATTTATTTTGATTAATTATTTGAGATTTTAATTAAACGGTTAAAATATTTATTTTACAAGTGTTTTCTATTTAACAAAAATATACCATTTTAGCAAAATTTTAATTAATTTGCAAAGCTAGCCATTAAAACCATTTTGGCACAATTCAATTAAATGACCCTGTTGTTATATATATATATATATATATATATATCAAAAGCAATAAGAGACATAAGAAACAATACTAGTAAAGGAAAACTCATAAGGTTATAACTGTCTGCCAAGTTGGCCATAAACAATGGAAGCATGGTGGACCTGTCAACGTTCTAACGTACAATGTATGAAACCTCTAATAACACTAGGATGAATTACTGGGACATAAACCCAGTCATTCCTCAACATAAGACTAAAACTAAACGTAATGATATAGGAAAGAATAACTCTATCCCTCGATTCTATGAGGACTCATCGAGATTCTCCGCATAATATGCTATCTAGCCACAAGGATGAGTAGGAAGGCCTTTTGAATTGTCTTAAAATAATGCATCCACAAGTGGTTCAATACATCAAATATACTGGTATTGAAGTCTATGCATAAAGCTATCATGTGGGATAATCGTGTAATGTTCTCTATCGAAGGCGAGGTTAGGTTTTGGGGAGGGGTTGGGAGATGTATCGAGGTTAGGTTCAGGTTTGAGGTTTAGGGAAGGGGGTATAAGGGGTAAAGGGTTAAGGGAACCTCTAGGTTTAGAGTAGCTTCATGGAACATAGAGACTTTATAGGGTAAGTCCACATAATTAGTGAATGTTTTAAGGAGGAGAATAATTAGTATAGCTTGTGTACAGTAGACCAAATTGCTAGGCACTAGAGCCGGGATTTGGATGGGTATAAGTTATGGTATTTAAGAGTGTGAGAAATAGAAATGTAGTAGGAGTCCTAGTCGATGACGAGCTTAGGGAGCAAGTGATAGATGTTGGGAGGGTTAACGACATTCTGATGTTGATTAAATTGGTTTTTAGAGGGGATGCTTTTTACCTTATTAGTTATTACACGCTGTATATGGTTTGGATGAGGAAAAGAAGATAAGCTTTTTCGAGGTTTTGGATGAGGTGGTGAGAGAGGTGCCTGACTTCAAAAAACTTTTTATAGGTGGTGAATTTAATAGGCATATCAGTTCTCGGAGAGAGTATGAAGATGTGCATGAAGGCTTTTGTTTCGGGGAAAGGAATGAATGAGAGGATTTTATATTATATTTTAGTTGAGGATTTGGGTTTGTGGTAGTGAATTTGATCTTTCCTAAGAAAGAGGAGCACTTGGTTACTTTCCATAGTTCAGTAGACAAATCTCAAATAGACTTTTTGCTACTTTGGAAGGGGGACAGAGGCTTGTGTAGAGACTATAAGGTTATTCCTAGTGAGAATCTTTTGACTCAACATAAGTTTCTAGAGATAGACTTAGAGATTATTAAAAAAAGGATAAACAGGGTTGTAGAGGACCAACCAAGGATTAGGTAGGGTAGCTTGACTTTAACTAGTGATTTAGAGATAAGGGAGAACTTGTTGGATATGCGGGATTGAGAGCGTAGGGGATGATAAGTGAGGTGTTGGGTGTTGCTAAAGGTCGTTCTGGCAGGTGTCAGGGGGATTGGTTGCAGAATGGAAAATTTTAAGGAAGGGTGGAGGTGAAGAAGAGGGATTTTCCTAAGTTGGAAGATAGCACAACCGAGGAGGAGAAGCAGAGGAGTGGAAAGGAGTATAAGATGGCGAGGAGAAAGGGTATGCTGGAGGTTACAACCGCTAAAACAACAACTTTTGAGAGATTGTATGCTCAGCTAGAGGATAAGGGAAGGGATAAGAGGTTATATAGCCTAGCCAAGGTTAGGGAGTTGAACACCATGACTTATACCAAATGAGATGTATCAAGGATGAGGATGGTAAGGGTTTGATGGAGGATGTGTTCATTCAGACGAGATGATAGTCTTATTTTCATAGACTTTTGAATGATGCAGCAGACAAGGACACGGTGCTGGGGGATTTAGAGCTCGAAGGGAGGAGTATGGATTATGGGTATTGTAGGTGCATTAAAGTGGAGGAGGTGAAGGATGCTATTTGTTAGATGTGTAGGGGTATATCAAATGGAATAAATAAGATCCTAGTCGATTTTTGGAAGAGCTCAGGTGGTGATATGAGCACGGGTAGCACTTACCCATCCTGGCCATTCACACGGAGTCAGCCACATGAGTTGCAAGCATTGCAGGTGACTATGCGGAAAAGAGATACGTGGAAAACCTTCGTCAAGCCATGTAAAGGGAAATTTAACCTTTGGAAGTTGAAAGATCCAACATTTCCAGAACTTGAGGGGCCAAACTAAAGATTCAATAATTTTAGGGGCTTATGTGGAGTTTTTGAGACTTTAGGGCCAAAGTGCCTTTTGTGCAAACTTGTAATAGCTATAAATTGTCAAGTTTGAAGAATTTACTTCGTAGACTTGATGAATATTGATATGAACTCTTTGAGAGTATAGTTATAGCTTAGCATAGCGTAGACATAATTTAGTGTATTTTAGAACGCAATTGTGGGTGGATTCCCGTAGTTGCAACCGTAACTTCTTTTCACTTTAATCGAAGGATTTTCCCTTTGTGGATTCATTTGATCTTTCTATTGATTGTAATTTGGGTTTAATAGTGCTTCATAGGTTCAATTAAGAGGTGCGGGTAACCAGTCTCTTGTTACTCATAAACCAGTGAGTCTATTGTTGATTCAACATATCTTTTTCTTTTATTTCTTTCTCCCTCATAACTCGTATGTTTCATATATCAAATTGTATCATTTGGTATCAAATCCTAGGCTAGTAATTCATTCTGTCGAATTACAATCCTTAGTTCATAAATAAAAAATGAAAAAAGGGAGTTTTGAGTTTTTGGAAACATTTTCCAGAAATTTTTAAATTGCGGTGTTATTTTGGTGTTCCCAGTATTTCAATGGTGTTTCCATAGAAATTTGATTCAAGTGTCTTCGATTTAGAGTCATTCTGGGGTGATTTGGGGTGTTCTCTATTGTAGACATTGAAGGAGAAAACTAGGGTTCATAAGGTTGAAATTTCAGGAGTGCTTTTGTGCATAGAAAGTAGTGGGGTTTCCTACCCATAAAAAAGGAATACATAGCTGAAATTTGAGGGGGAAAGGAGTTCTTTTGAGGGTGGTTGAGTGTTCAAAAAGTTCTTACCATTCTTGAGTGTTCTTCATGTTCTTGGGGGAAGAAGGGTGAGACTAGTGTGTTTAATCCAATATCCTTGAATCAAAGTGTTATTTTGGTGTTAAAAGGTTGATAATATTTGTTTCCAAGTCGCTAGGAACCTAGGTGTCAAGTTTCATCCAATTCCGGGTTGATTCGGGAAAAGTTGAATTTTGGTGTTCTTGGTGGGATTCATCTTTTGATCTTGGAATATTTTCAATCTTTGGTGTT
>JBDJHY010930215.1:0-14689 GCA_039654485.1 Withania somnifera
ATAACGTGGATGTAGAATTTAGTAGGGATTTCTGTACCTCATTCTATTCCTGTTATAATCCTGTCCATGAATAGATTATTTGATTACGTTTGATGTTCCCTTCCTATCATGGATGGTTTTGTGTATTAGGGACTGATACAAGTGAGAATGAACTCTATTTCTGAGCCTATTGTACAACTGGTGGGAAATTTCCATGGGTTGTAAGTCGACTTAACTAGGGAGGACTATACTTAGGCTAATGGCGAGAGACAACTATTTTACCTATTCTCTCCATATGAGGATTTTGATGTAAGTTATTAAGATAAACCTCAAATTCTCCCATTGAGATCGCTTTGCATCAGTTTGTGTAGAAGGTTTTGCCTTTACCTTTTGTGGATGATCTATTCTTTGTTGCCATTGGCTAATCGATGGGTTACTTCTTTTAGTTATGTTGGGCTACTGAGTTAGTTTTTTTGCTCCTACCAGTTTGATCTTCTTTATGTTGGGTATGTGGTCCAGGTTGCCTTTGTGAATTAGGGTGATTTCGTGTAATGCTATTGGTTATTGTGTCATGCCCTGGGTATGTAGTTTTTTTACCATATTTGAGGTTTTGCTTTAGATCGTGGTTGGGTTTTAATAGTTGGTGACCAAATTATTCTCTTGCTAGTATTTGTTTTGGGTTTGATAAAGGTTATTATTGAAAATATAGGCTCATCAATCAAGACAAGCTACTATGAGCATTTATCGGTCTTTTACTGGATGGAGTATTGGTTTTTATCCTGGACTGCAGGTGGTGAGTTGGTTTAGTGATTTCTTGTTTTGTGCTTGGTTGATGTTATATTTGATTTGGTTCCTAGTTTTAGACTCCTATTGGACATTCAGTCATGTTTCTTCTTCCCTTGGCACCATGAGGTTATTTCGTAGGTATGTGGGGTATTTCGGGAAGAATTTGTTTAGCTTCGATGACAATTTTATCTTCTATGTTGAATACTATGATCCTTTCAATATGGTAATATTTGGAAATTTTTGAGCTCCTGGTTGTTGAGGTCCTATGGAAGAGTTTCCCTTCCTTGGGAGCCTTGTGAGTGTCTGAATGGGCCTTGTGTAGTTGAGATCATCCCATCTTGGAATTTTATGCCCTCCTTTCCCCTTTCCTGAGGACTTTCGGGGATGAAAGTATTTTTAGTAGTAGATGTTATAATGACCCTTCTGGTCATTTCTACATTTTTTGCATTTTCTTGAATCCTAGAGCTTTTATGTAGCGGATCTAAGTCATTTTACTTATCAGGATCGGTGTTTCGGTTCCCAGGTCGTTCATTTGTATGTCCATTTTCTTAATTTAAAGCTTTAAATTTTGATATTGTTTACTCCAGTCAAAATTCCTTGAAAATGATCTCGAAATTTTATTTTAATAGTTCTATTAGCTCTGAGACATAGATTTTGATCTAGAAGAATTTTTGGTTTGTGTCTGGAAGCGTTTATTTTAATTTTTTATCTGGTTTTTGGTGTTTTGGGGTTCAAAAGTTTGACTTTGATTGACTTTTGATGATCTGGGCCTCGGATAAAAAATTTAACTACGCCATCAACTTCAGAATATCTAGTTTGAGTTAGGTGCGGTGTGTATTCAGTATCAGGATAGCCGAGCTTATTTTAGGTACTTGGTTGGAGTGTATGTGATTTAGGCTGAGGGTTGAGTTTTATGAACATTCCAATCGAAACAATCTTGGATCAAAATTTTTTCTGTGTGGTTGACTCTTGGAAGTCGTTTCCATACAATTTACACATTTATTTTTTGTTCATCAGATTTCGAACCCATCATGAACTATCATTTGAAATCTCAAATATTGGTTGGATTGATGTCATCTAGTGCTAGCTAATTTCCTATTGCGATGGTGGTATGTCCCTCGCGATCGCAGCGGTTTGACCCGTCCATTGACTACCCTTTGCTCTTTGCAATCGCGGTGGTCCTCACGCGATCACAATGCCATAACCCTATTTCCTTTCGCGATCGTTGTCACCTGGGCATGATCACGATGCTTTGTAGCTTCCAATTATTTAAAATACCAAATCCCGATTTTAACTAATTTTTCTCATTCTTTTTTATTCCAAACCCCATTAATAAACTTGTAAATTCATGGGTCTTTATTATTGAGCTGGAGGAGGAGCATACATCTTTACTTTTAGCATGCTCCATGTCTGTGTTACTTTTCGACTTGTTTTCTTAAATGTACCTTCTGTAGGATGGGGTGCTAATGAGTAAGTTTGACTTGTTTGTATTGATTTACCAATTACTTCCTATGTTCTTTACTTTCATCTATTATTTGATGCCAGTTTAGACTGCATTTCCTAGGAAATTCTATTTATGTGTGGGATTTCATGTGATTTTTCCTTCTTCCTTTGTCCTTTATTGAGGTTACCAGTACACCATATGTATTTATTCTCTTTACTTGATTACATTTTACAAGGACTCATGTATGGATTTATCTCTTTAGATGTGTTCTTTTATTATTGTTGTGATCTAGCTCCATTAATTATTTCTTGTTACTTCTATTTTTCTACAGCTAGCTATACATGTTTGTATTCATACTCTTCAATTTCGTATGAAAGACTTTTTTCGTTATCTTCTATTTACTGCTTTTATTTCTTATATGAGCCAGTTGGCAAATGATGCGTACTGGGTACCCATTGTTCTAGTACTCATACTATACTTCTGCATCTTTTTATGAAGACCTGAGTCAGGGTGGAAATTATGTTTTTGAGGTAGGTGATGCATTCTAGCATCCAGAATTTGTTTTTTACCTCTCCCTAGACTTTCCATTGTTAAATTCGGCATTATTTTTACAGTTGTTGTAGTGGCTTATGTACTAGCATACAAAGTTTTTGAATCTCTTTTGTTGTATTAGACTTTTGTGTGTCCTTTCCTTATTTATGCATTTATCTTCTACTTTTACTTACTACATTTTCTTTCTGTATATTTGGTTTCCCTTAGGACTTGAGAAATCGGATCGTGACACAAAATCAGCATTTTCTCATAGGGGTATCGTACATGTGGTAGTATGGTACCCTCACGAATAGGACCCCTTTTGCCACAGTCCATACATAGACATCATGGTTAGTACATGGGCCCATATGTCCATGAATGGCAAAGATTCTAGATTTTTAAATAAGAGTATTTCAGGAGTTTTACACTTAAGCTATTATATGAGATTTGGATGATATTTTACCTCATTTTCATGTTCCAATACCCTTATTAAACACCATAGAAAAGATTTTTATCTTTGGGAAGATTCAAGTGGTAACAATTTTATAAACTTATGACTTCTGGTAAGACTATCACCCAAATACTTATTATTTGTGGGTTTCTAAGCATGGGTTCATCTTTATTTTTTATAATTTTTAAGACTCACTTTGGAGATTTATAACCCATACTTTTTTATGAATAATTACAATTTTGACTATCAAATATTGAGCTCGCTTTTAAGCTAAACATGATATTTGATATCCCTAAATTATGGGTAACATGAATTTTATGAAAACTTTCTCATTTCATAATGGGTTTTTGGCTTTGAATTTTGGGAGCATTCTTGAACCCGATTTAAAGTATTTTAATATAGGTATTATTTTTCATGCTTACTTATGGGAAATTCATTTTCTAATAGATTTGGAAGCTCGATGCAAGGGTAAGGCACCAACTTGAGTTGATTTCATCATTAATGCAAGTTGAGGCTTGACTTTATTACAAAGCATCGTATGTTATATGCTATGTGATTATTATTGCAATTGGGAGTAACGAAAATTATTTGAGGGTTTCCGTGTGGGTGAAGTGATGAATATTCTCTCGAGCACTAGAAACAAGCATGTAGGGTTAAAAATTAATGAATAAAAATTATTACAATTGTTGATTAGTTGACTTCTATTTAAGTTTGGGTTTATACGACCTTGTGATCTTTTGAGATGTTATTTATATTCCTTTGGTTCTTTACATGAGATTATGCCCATGAGAGTTTTTGGTTTGAAATATAGCGATGCTTATCTTGATTATATGCTTGTGTAGTGGCCTTGTTGATTTACTTTCCATGATTACTTCTTTATTGAATTGTATGCCCTTGAGTGGCTATGGTTGAATGGTTATGCTATTCCTTTCTTCATCTATGCCCGTGAATGGCCTTGATGAATTATTTAGTGATGATGCCTTTTTTCTTAACTTGCATATGATATTTCTAAAGCATTGATATTTATTAATTATTTGCATGGAATATGGTTCATGAGGAACTTGATGATATGGTATATATAGTAAAAAATAAAGACAATGAGGATATTTATTTGGGTAATAACCAAAGGAAAATGGTTTCGGGCACCGTGAAATTCCATGTAAGACCCGAAGGGTAATTGTTCCAGGAATTGATATTCGATATAATTGTATCCGAAGGGTAATGACTCAAGATAGGTACATGGATCTTGTGAGTCCCCTAAGAGTCCTGGCTAGCCTTGTAAGTAGAAGGTATGTATCCAAGGACAGGCATGCATTATGCTATTTGACATTGCATTGTACCATCCTTGTTTGACATTCATGGTTGATTTCATACTTGGTTTAGCATATTGGTATTGGGTTATTTAGTCATCTTTCATTTTATAACGAGGTGTGACAGAAAAGCTAGAGACAATGTGTGATTCTCTGCATGGTCATGAGACTGTTATATGATTTGAAAGTCTAGGACTGATGTGTGATTCGACATGGTCATGATATAATTTTGCGGTTATAAAATCAAGGATTGATGTGATATTCTTGGAATTACTATATTACATTTATATAAGAATACAGGTTGCTATGCACTATCCTTCGGAACCCTTCCTATAAGTTTACTTCTAGACAACGTCAGATCTACCCTTCTTATCATGGGTAGACTTGTGTGTTAGGGACTGATATGGGTGAAAATGACCCTTTCTCGAGTTAGTAGAGGATGAATAGGATTTTCCTATAAGTTATGACCTAACTCAAGAAGGGAGACCTACACCCAGATATACCAATTCTAGTTATTTCATAATAACAGATTAATTCACTGGATTATTCATGTACCTTGGATTATACATGTCAAACCGTTCCCACAAGTCTATTTCTCGACTGTGTCGGATGTACCCTTCCTGTTACGGATGGACTTATATGCTGGGAACTGGGTGGAGAGCTGAAGTATTATATTGATTAGTTATATTTGATGTTTATGCACTCATTATGCATTGACTATGTATTGGTTATAAGTGGACTATTGGTTATGAGATGATTTAGGGATGGTTTTGAGTTACAGTATTGATATTGGTCTAGTCATTTCAAAATCTATCCCACAAGTCTATTTCTCAGTAGTGTCAGATGTACCCTTCCTATTGGAGATGGACTTGTGGATTAAAGACTGACATAGTTATAAACTTAATTATAGATTCTTTTACCTTATCCTATCCTTTTTAGAATCCAATCTACAAGTCCATTATTCAGTTGCGATGGATGTACCCTTCCTACCACATGTGGAATCGTGTAGTAGGACTAATATAAGTGATGATTAACTCCCTTTGTGAGTCTATTTTACAACTTGTGGGAAACTTCTATGATTTATGAGTTGCCTCAACTAGGGATGACTACACCTGGGATGGATCCAAGGCGACATGTACACACTCGTAAATTTTTTTGATTTTGGATATCTTGCTGGTGTTATTGTTTATTCAGATATGATGCATATTAAGGTAGTGTTGACATTTTATTGTGATGCTAGTCTAAGAAATCTTGCATTAATATTTCTTTAGCTGATTCAAGATTGTTACTGTTGTTTTTTTTCATAGTTTGTATCTTTATTAGTGTTATCCCCTACGCCCTATATATGTCTTATAAAGTGTTGGCTCTGATATTTTATGTAGCATGATGTCTTAGGAGGATTGTGGTCAAGTTGCAAGGGTAGTGCTACTCATACCGCTTTGTTTTAGGGAAATATGGGGATACTTGGTGAGTACACATAAGTTATTTTTGGTATTCACTCTCTTTCATTTCTACACTTGTGTAGGTTCTGAGCCTGGAGTAGCTGGATTTTCTTTTCGATAAGGCACAGTCCGAGGAACATTTTTAGAGTTCTAGAGGTAGCTGTTTGTAGTCCGGCATGCTCCGTGGACTTTCATTATCCTATGTCTTTACTAATGTTTTTGAGAATTGGATACATTGAGACCATTATTGAATAAGTCTTGTATTTAATTAAGAGGTTTGTACACTGTAACTCCAGGTTTTGGGAGGTTTTGTTAGTTGAATTTTGTTTTATACCTTCTTTTCTTCTCACTGATTTATTATTTTTCATATTTATCCCCCTTTAGATGTCATGAGACTTACTTTTCTATATGGGTTAGGATAGGTGCCATCATGACTTGATTTTTGGGTCGTGACAAGATTGTATTAGAGCACTAAGTTCGTAAGCATCACACGTGTACAATCCAATGTTGGTAGAGTCTTGCGGATCGGCGTAGAGATGTCTGTTACCTGTCTTCAAGATGCTATAGAACTATTAGGAATATCTCCCCTTTCATTCATCAACTCTTGTCTTGCGTTATTGACTATTTAGTTTGCACATTGGTTTAGTTTATGCTAGATGATCAGGACCATAGATTTAGACATTGATGAAACCGTTCCCATACCAATTGAGAATATTCGACTAGAGGTAGGGTTAGAGAGAGAGCCCCTTTGTATGAAAGAGTTAGGGGTCTAGGTTCAGTACCAGTTCAAGGACAATATAGAACATTCTCCCCGAGCCTGAGATGAGTCTTGATGAGGGTAAGAGGATCGACTTGCATGTTCAGGGGTTTACTTACTCTCCTTTTTCAGCCGTATATAGAGCTTCCCAGTAGAAAGTTCCCTTTTAGGATATGGTTAAGGATGATAGATGTGAGTTTGGAGATCGAGAGAGTAAGAGTCCTTGCATATGTTGTCAATTTTGAGTACTCCATCAGGGAGTAGAGACACTTTCAGGAGGAGGAGGGGTTGCCACCTACCCTTTCATACCAGATTTTAGGAAGTTCTGTAGGCTTTAGAGGCCAGCCAGATAGTCAGGATCCTTTTTATATTGGTTATACTTCTCAGGGTTCTCAATAGGGGACAACAAGTCCTAGTGGTTAATCGAATGCTCCTGAATCATATCAGTATCCTAAGTTCCTGAAATTTTCTTACTTTTGTAGAGATCCATGACATTTGATGAGGTCTTGCCTACTGAGGAGTTAAAGAGGGCCCCAAACCAGTTCTTAGTACCCAACACCAGCACTGCCATTCAGCGGGGTCTATACGGGGATAATAGTAGGGCTATGATTAGATGGTTAGTGATACATAAGTGTGTCAGCCTGGTAGTGTCAGAGGTATGTGTTATAAGTTACCTAGTGGTTTTGAGGCAGAGGCCCTAAATACTGTAGTTACATGTATCATTCTAGTATGCTATTGACTCGTTTTTGTGTTTTTTTTTTGGATCTGTATTTGATATGACGAGTCGTCCCCTATAGTCCTTTTACATATTTCTACACTCGCTGGTGATTTCTTAGTGGTGGATTGGGTATACTGATTCTGTTTTTTTATGTTTGAGTATGGTAGATTTTGATGCCATTCCGGATATGTGTTAGATTTACCCTCATCATGGGTCCTTGGATTGTAAAGCCGAGACCGTTACTCTAAGATATTCTTAGTATTGCGAAGGTAGAGTGAAAGGTTTTTGCAATTCCTATCCTGGTAGAGTGATTTCAATTCTTTGTGCTCAAATATTGATTGAGAGGGATTGTTTCTCCTATATGGATTTTATTCGTGAGTACTAGTGTTGATATTTTTTCTTTAGAATTGGTTTCAGTTGGTACATATGATTTTTCTCTAAGTAGAGCCATTGACTTTGGTATTGATTAGGAGCGAGGTAGTAAGACCATTTCTTTGCCTTCATAGTATATATTTCTAGCTGAGTTAAAGGATCTGCAGGAACAACTATAAGATTTGTTTGTTAAGGGCTTGGGATGTCCCTAAGAGAACCTTCATTACCTACTAGGGTCACTATGAGTTTTTGATGATGTCATTTCGATTGACTAATGGCTCTACATCATTCATGTGTGATGGATGAGAGATTTCTACCTTATTTGGGTTTGATGTGATTGCCTTATAACAACATACTATTATACATAAAGAGTAAGGTGGAATTTGTGCAGCACCTGAGGATAATACTTCAGTGGTTGAGAGAGAAGAGGTTTTATGCCAAGCTTTTGATATTTAAATTTTTTTTTGCTCATTAATGTTGAACCTTTCACCATGTGTCGTGATTCTTCTAGAATTGATTTTTTTAGAGTATTGATGAAAAGGGTAATGTTATAACTTATAAGTTAAGACAACAGAAAACCCATGAGACCTTGATCTATATTTGGTATCATTGTGATTCTGTTGAAACTATGACATCATACTTATATGGGGTTCACTTTGAGGTGTTCTATGATCATAGAAGCTTCCAGTACATCTTGATTAATATGGATCTGAACTTGAGACAACGATGGTGGATCGAGTTGCTAAAGGATTATGCTATGATTATTTTGTACTACCCAGGTAAGACTAATGTAGTAGTTGATACTTTGAGTAGGAATTCATCTTGTATGGGTATTCTTGCTTGGATTAGAGCAAAGTCGCAAATTTTAGCGAGAGAGGTTCAGAGTTTATCTTATAGCTTAGCTCAATTTCATATTTCATAAAGTGGTTGTATCCTTGCTTTTGTTGAGTCACGCTCTTATCCTTATGGATCAAATTAAAGGAAATCAATTTAAAGATTAAAATTTATACCTTATTAGGGATAAACTGTTGAGGAGAGAGGCAAAATGAGGCATTTATTAACCCAGAGGATGTTTCGAGGATTAGTGGTAGATATCGTGCCTAATATATATGAATGTACTAGCTTGATCATGAGATATGCACACCACTGGAGGTATCCCATCCATTCGGGAATAGCAAAGATGTATCATGATTTCAATCAACACTACCTGTGGTATGGAATAAAGAAGGATATAACAGAGTTCATATAGGATTTATCTGCTACCGTGAGATGATTTACTTGTTTTGTTTTATTCTGGATCATTTGACTAATCTACCCATTTGATTTTGGTTATGTTGATTATATGAGTAAGAAGTTAGTAGAGATTTACCTTAGCCAGATAGTTCATTTGTTTGGTGATCTAGTATCTATCATCTTCAAATGTGGTTCATTGGTCACTTTGTATTTCTAGAAAGCGCCACATCATGGTTTTTGTACTTGGTTGGATATGAGTACAATATTTCATAGTGAGATAGATGTTCATTCTGAGCGAATGATTCTGGTATTGAGTATATGCTACAAGCTTGTGTAACTAATTCTAGATGTTGTTGTGATAAGCATTTACCATTGGCAGAGCTTACTTATAACACCAAATATCACTTCAACATTTAGATGGCACATCTTAAGGCTTTATATGCTGGGAGATATAGATATCTGATTGAATGGTTCAATATATTTAAGGTAAGAAACCTTGTTACATTCCTACTTTCTAATGCTATAGAGAAGGTATGATTTACTCAGACCCAATTGTTAACATTCAAAAGCAAGCCAAAGAGTCACGTAGATAGAAGGAATTAAGCCTTAGAGTATGTGGAGGTAAATCTCAGCCCTAGGTTTATTGGCCCATTTAAGATTTTGAGATTTGTTAGGAAGGTAGCTTGTGAGTTAGCCTTTCCACCTAGTTTATCAGTGGCGCTTCCTGTATCTTGTTTCCATGCCTCAAACGTATATCATGAAAATTCTTATGTGATTAACTATGTGTATGGGACATTAGATCTGATTTGAACTTTGACGAGAAGCTTGTGGCAATTATAGATAGGCAGGTTAGAAAGTTGAGGACTAAGAAAACTGCTTTAGTAAAGGTTCAGCGAAAGAATCAGTTATTTTCAGAGGCTACATGGGAAACTGAGTTTGTTATACTTGCTAAATATCCACAGCTTTAGGTCTTTCTACTCTTTTATGTTCGAGGATGAACATGGTTTTTAGTGGTGGACGATGTAATGACCCTGAAGGGAATATTTGGTCTTTTTCATAAAATTACCATTTACCCTTCTTGAGAGTTGCTCTGAGCCATAATTTTTCAGTTTGTGGGGTTGGTTTTTGAATTAAAGTTAGAATTTACAAACTTTGAGAAATTTTGAGTTTTTGGAAGCCTTTAAGTTATAATAGTTTACTTTAGTCAACATTTGGTGTATTGAGCCTCAAAATGGGATTCCATCAGTTTTATTAGCTTCGAAATGTGTAAATTGGTCTAGAAGTACCTTCATTTTTAGACTTAGGCTTTTCGTATTGGTTTTCGCTCATTTGACGGGATAAAATTGAGTTTTAATATCAAGGTTTTACTTTGGTCGGCATTTTATGATTGGATGCTTAGATTTGAATTTCGTCAATTCCAATGGATCTAGGAGGTCGATTTTGGTCTAGATGAAGGTTTGGATAGTGTTCTATCCATTCTGGGTGCATTTTGAAATTTTAGAGTAAAGTTTATATTTCACCGACCATGGAGAATATCAGGTCAAAGAGACCTTGGATTTCCATTTTCCTGATTACAATGGGTTCATAATATTGTTTACATTCCGAATTCATATATGGTTTTTGATCATGGGGTCCCGAATAAGTTTTGGAAGTTGATTTGAAAGTTAGAGCCAAAATTGATATTTTTTCTCAGGGAGTTGGTACAAGACCCTGTCACGACCCGATTTCACGAATTTGATGGTACCTATTTTACCACCAGTAGGAGAACAAACCCCATAGTACGAAGCAAAAGTGGAGGACTACTACATTAAATGTGGAAGTATTTAAAGAAATCAACATAATAATAATAAGAGAAAGTCTTAAAGAGTAACATAATCTACCCAAAATTCGGTATCAGTGTCAAACGAACCACTAAGTATAGAAATGATAAAACTGAAATAAACTTAGTACAACTGCATCTCTGAAATACAATGGAGATCTAATAAAACACAAATCTGAAGAGAAAAAGGAACAAGTTGGACGTCAAGCTCACCCTGAATCTATGATATGAATAAGATCCGAACGAACAACTATCTATATCACGAGCAGGAGTAAGTACTCGGATCTGCACACGTGCAAGTGTAGTATGAGTACAAGTCGTGGAAGAAAGCCCTACCCAGTAGACTTTGAGGGCCCAGTGAGCACATAACAATAATAAAAGCAGTAAATAACAAAGTACAAGAAAAGGTTCACAGAAGAAAATAGTACAATACGGGAACTAGCAACTCAATTATCGATCAAGTGTCACATAGAATGATATCACTAGCTAATCACATAATAGGATCTCAGGCAATAGAAGAAAATGTACTCGGCATCTTTGCAATATGTGAAATATAACACAATGAATGGGAATCAAAGAAGATCAAAGTAGAACATGGTTGGTAAACCGGTAACCTCAAGTGAAAGGATAATTAACTGAATAAGAGTGTAAAGCACTGATCCCATATAACATGAAACAACAAGTAACCAATAAGGACAACTCAGTAGTAATATAGATAATAATGTAAAGCAATTAAATACTGACAAGTCCCCTATAAGGAAGAACAACGTACACAAAAAATGCTAATCCATAGATCCCCCACCTGGTCTATGAGCACACTGAAGAAAATAAGTGCAGAAAAGTAACATACACATAATCATTATCAAAACCTCACATCCTAATTTTAGAACTGCAATGTTATCTCACCGGCATCTTGTGCCTTATATCAATGTTATCCCACCGGCATCTTGCTCCTCAATCAATAATATCCGCTGCCATCTGGGGCCTCAAAATCAATAATATTCACTAGCCGTACTCGGCAAATCAAGGCGTACAACACCAGTGTATGGTAGTATCACCTAACATCCTCAGTAAATCAGTATCATTATGTTTCCACAACCAATAGTATCATATATGTCAAAAAACTGTACTCATTGCCGTACAGTAACGGTCTAAAGTCCCAACACTTTACTCACTACTGAAGGGAGTCAGTCTCAAGATTCAGCATTTATTAGTAAAAAGATACTTTTTCCCGGTGTCAGGGTGTAAAGCATGGACTAAAACAAGTGAAAATAGTGTTACCGGGTGCTCGATACAACGTCGAGACTAAAATAGTAAAAGATAATTACTTATATTATTATTAAAGTAATCTCATTTATTTCTTTATACTGCTATGAAACTTTATTATCAAATCAGCCGCTAGTCATCAATAAATTCTATATGTTAATACAAGTCTAACGGTTTAATTTATAATAAATTCCAAACTGGGATAAAAATTGGCCCTAAAATAGGCTTGCGGGGCCCGCTTGACGAAACCAAAAATAAATTTAACTTCGGGGTCCCCAATGTTATTAGGAACACATGCTCCAAAATTAAGTACAATGTGAACGAGGAAAGGGCTTCAAATCAGCCGGGACAGAATCGAACCTAAAGAGGCCAAAGATTCAATCTTTACAAATTTAACGTTGGAATTATGATGAACTAACGATATTAGGAGAAATGTATATCCAATTAACGAAGAATTACATGAAATACGATGGAGTGTTAGATGATTTCATCAACCTTAACTTTTAGGCGATTAATGGTTGAAAACTAAGAGAATAAGGAAGAAGAGAAGGAGACTTACTGAAATTCGTGTGGAATCAATGGCGGGATGATGTGAGGACCTTCCTTGACCTTAAATGGCTGTTTTGGGGGTTTATTTTCACTCAGAAATGGGGTGAAACAATGTAGGGTTTCTAAAATAGTAAAGAAAAACTATGCAGGAATTTATATACTGCCAGGCGCAACATGCCACGATCGTGCTTAAGGAAATTCTCAATATTTATTGCGATCACATAGGAAAAAAAAATTCTCAATGTGATCGTGATGGGCTACCGTGATCACGTTAATTGTTTGTGCCTGCACCAGTTGCAGGTTGCTGCTGCATTTTTTAGAATTTCCAGTGGGAGTTCGGGTATCAAACAGAGTCCAATTTTGATAAACTAAAGATGCAGATAACATGAAAATGACATTCCGGACACAATGGAGTCAATGAAACTTACATTGAGGCTGTTTACACAAAATGACCCCTTAAACCCAAGATAGCTAAAAATACATTTCTCCACCAACACCTCGAAAATGCAACAACAAGTCTATAAATTATACCACCACCCCACCTAGCCTAAAATCATCATTTGGGGAGCTGTTGGGAGCATCAGAATTCCAATCCAACCCTCTTAACATCAAAGTATCACTTAAGCTCCACTTTAGGCCATAAACTTAATTAAAATCCATAATTTTGCATAATTTGCAAACGAGAACTCCAAAAAATAAACTTAAGTTCAAACTTGACTTTGTTTGATATTCCGGAGCTAAGGAACTATCAAAATTAAATTCCGAGATCCTTTTGAAGAAAAGTTGACTTTGGTCAATGAGTACTTAGGTTTAGGCTCTAAAACAGGGAATTTGAGATATTTCTCAGCTGAGTCTCTAGGGATCCGAACTGACGGTCCTAGCAAGTCAGAATTGACTTGGGAAAATTACCAAAATTCTCTAGAATACAAAATATAGCGTATTTATCATAAATGAGAATGAGGGTCTCTACAAAAATATAGGACTTAATTATCTACCTAGTGGATCCACTAAACATGATATCTAGCCTAATTATGCCATTATATCTTACGAGGGTACGTATTTTAGGGTATAGGAAATTCCAAAAGTCAAATCCACTTGGAGCTAATACTAGTCCTTAAAACTGAAACTACATCTACTACTGATCCTAAACTTAACTAGTAAAAAATATTTTAAATAATCAGCTGACTAAGTAAAGATCTATCTTAGCCTTCTTGGACAACTAGTAGTCCAATTTATATTGTTCTCCTTCTTTCAAAATTTAAATAAAATTTTTTTGGTAATGTAAATCAAGAAAGTTGAAACATTTTTGTAAGACCTCTAACTCTAAACTATACTTAGATCATTTAAAGCCAAAATATTAATAATTTTCATCAAAATCTGACAATATGCGTAAAACATGCATAGACCTTGCAATGTTGACATAGTATGCACATTGACCCTAATTTTGACTCTACTCAATGATTATGGAATGTAAAATCCATAGAATTAGCATATAACTCATGAAACCATGCACTAAATCTATGAAGATAAGAAACTTCATGTAAAACTATGAAAATTGGCAATAGATACCAAGGGATATGCAATAAGGAATAACTTTATTATCTACATAATAATTGGGATCAACCCTAGAATTCAAGTTCATAACTTTGAAACTAACTCTGAGAGAATGTGAGCATAAGGGTGGAAGAAAAACCCTTATTGAAGCGTAACAACTCTCATGATCATTTATGATAAATATGCGAGGCTTTGCATTCTAGAGCATTTTAGTAGTTGCCCCAAGTCATTTATGACTTACTGGGATCGATAGTTCGGATCCCTGGTGAATTGATTAAAACATCTCAAATTTCCTATTTTAGAGCCTAAATTTAAGTACTTGTTGACCAAATTCAACTTTCCTTCAAAATGAGCTCACAATAAAATTCTAATAGTTCTGAAATGCCAAAAAAGTCAATATTGACCTTAACTTTGTGTTTCAGAGTCTTTGTTTTCAGTTTTTTCTTATTTGTGGATTTTAGTTAAGTTTAAGCCTAAG
>JBDJHY010930322.1:0-14689 GCA_039654485.1 Withania somnifera
TTCTATTAACTGACAATGTTATGTGAGCACATGACGTCCAACGTAATAATCCCATGTTGGAAAAGTTCTTTATACTTTGCCAAGGTATAAAGGTTACCAAAAAACTGGATAAGGTGTGATCACAAAATCACTATGGACAACCACTTAGGCAAAGGCCACCTGGGTAACTGATAAGACCTGTGCAGGCAACACAATTGAGGAATTTGATTTTTCCTCGGTGCTAAATACTTATCGCAAAACTAACACAATACATGAACATAACACATGCTCATAAATACTGAAAGTAGTCGTAAATACTATGCAATGGATAGTAATAAAATTGTTTTACTGAATTATCTAAATCCATACT
This sequence comes from Withania somnifera, assembly GCA_039654485.1. NCBI lineage: Eukaryota > Viridiplantae > Streptophyta > Magnoliopsida > Solanales > Solanaceae > Withania > Withania somnifera. Next base: position 350 of record JBDJHY010930322.1, read on the forward strand.
GGCCATGCTTAAATTATTCTAAATACTGTATTATCATGTAAACTTCCATAAAATACTAAAATGGTTGGAAATTCAGAATTTCATGCTTATTATAGAGTCTTATGAAATTCAGACACAGTTTATGAGGTCTAAAATACTGGTAGTTCTAGTCCAAGGCAACATCAACAAAATCATGACAACATGGCTTAAATAACTTGCAAGATAATATTAAAAACATGAATAAATCAAAAATTTATAAAAATAAAATTAAACCTTGGCCATGAAAACTTGTAGTTTATATATTCATGAAACTAGTTTTAAACGTGGGGATGAAAGGAAACCACCACTGAATCGCCTACCTACCTGATAGGAGTGATCCCTGGAGAATTATATGAGAATAAGAGCTTGGATTTTGAGGAACTCTAGCTTGGATTGAATAAAATGAACTTGGTTTCTTTTTTCTTTCTTCTGACTTGAAAATATAAATGTAGAGAATGGAGAGTATCTCTAAATGTTGGCTTTATATGTCCCTTAGGGAGGCTTAAAACTATGTAGTTTTGGGCACTTAGAAGTTAGGAAAATATCAAAAGACCCTTAAGAAAATGAATTTTAAAAGCATAAAATTTCCTACATAGGGAGAACCCCTGCAGTGCACAGCTCCTTTCAAAGGAATAAGCCTGTGTCGGCTACTAATTCCCCATAATGGATTTGTGCAATGTATCCTAATTTCACAACCAAGTCAGTGAGCTTTGGAAACTGCACTACTGTTTGTGGTCAATTCTAGGTGAATACAGGTCCAAAAGATGCTCTTTAACACCTATAATTATTTCAAAATATTTCCAATGGGTTTGGCAGTTCCAAGACTTATTTTCAGAGCTTTGTAAAGTCTAGAAAAGACAAAGAATGGGGGGGGGGGGAATGTGCAATACATTACATACTACTAGAAACTTATAATAAATATATCCTACTCAGGCTCAGTGTAGAGATAAAGAAGTCATAACCTCCCTGGAGGCCGACAAGAAATAACCCAAATGCAACATGGAAGCTCAAAATTTGTAGAAAGGTTCAAGGTATCTCAAAACTATCAAATTATGATTCTAGATGTTAATGAGAGTAATCTAAGATCCATATTTCATATAAATGGGCAACTCAAAAATTGGGCTAATAACATGCTCATGGGCCCCACAATTTAAAAATAAAAACAAAAATTATCAGCACATAGGCCTCAGCTCAAGGAGCCTATGGTTCAACTTTGAGCCAATTTGTACCTCGAATAAGCCTCCAACAACCATGGGAATGTTTAGGATTAAAAGAGAAATATTTCAAGAATTTAAGTGCGGAATTGGACAAGATAAATACTCGAAACGAAGAGGATACGACCTCCAACACAATGCCTAAGATCCCAAAATATAATCCCAACAATATGGTGTATTTTCCAAGATCTTGAGATTAGTGATGGAGAAAAATATGCATAAAATAATGTCCCAAAATAAAAAAAAAGGCATCCTTTTATAGGTCTGTCTAGCCTTCTGCGCGATCCCTTCAGGCCTAGCGTGAATGCAGTAGGCCGCTTGAACCGTACCATTACGATCACGGTCAGCCTAGTATGATCACTCTAAAGGACAAACTATGTCTGGAATAAATTTTACTCTATGTAATCGTGTCGCCTCCACTACAATCACGCAGAACAAAATCCCCAAACTTCGTGATCGCGTTACGCTCACCGTGATGGAAATAGGCACCATATTGCAATGCACCAGTAAGTTCCTAAGGCTATAAGTTCACATGTTGGACCCCAAAATGGGTTCAGAGTCTTATGAATGCAAAACTAAATATGCCAACAACGTGGAAATGATATTCCAGACTCAACAGAATTGATTAATCAAATATCAAAGGTTGTTCTACAAAAATGTTGACCAAAGTTAATCATGGCCTAAATAAGGCCAAAGCCAATCAAGCCTTCAAAATGAGTCTGGTCAGCCAGGAAAGCATATCAATAATCCTACCAGCCCAAATTTGATGTTTTGGAGTTGATGGAAGCATCATAGTTCCAATCCGATGCTCCAATCTTTGAAAGTTGACTTAACCTAAACTTCCAACTCTAAATGAACTATTATCTCATTAAATAGCTTAAAACATAATAGAAAGCTTAGGAACCCAAACCAAGAGTCCATTTAGACCAAAATCCACATTCCAGATCTAATGGAAATGTCGAAATGCAATTTTGAGTACATCTTCAAGGATTTCACTCTCAAGTTCCCAATTCTTAAGGTTAAAACTTGAAAAAATGGAAACTGAGATAAAATGCAACAGAACTTCCAGAAAATAAAACCACCAATCCTAGCAAGTCATCAATGACTTGGGTAAGCTATAGAAAAGCTCTAAATACGAAAAAATACGCAAAAGAAAGGGAATGACCATGAGGGTCATTACAACATATACTACTAGAAAGGAATTTCGTCTGTGAAAGTCAAGGAGTATAAAATTCGTGAAGACTCAAACAGATGAAGGTACTAGTCCCACATATCCCTCTATATTTCTTAGGTAGCTTCCTCGACTAGATGATGAGCCCATTAAAGCTTCTCTACGAGAATATCTCCGGATATGATCTACCTAACATCCCTATCCATAATAACCACATGCTCCTTAATAAAAGTCAAACTGCTATCCAACTACACTACATCCCATTGGAGCTCATGATACGGGTCTGGTGTATAACAATAAAGTATCAACATATGGAAAATTAGATGGATACCTTTGCAACTCTATTAAGGATGTCGAAAGACCCAATATACTTGGGTACAAGCATGCACCTTTGACCAAATATCATCATGCTATTCATGGGTGAAATAGCCATAAATACTCGATCTTCAACACGAAACTCCAAAGGCCAAAGTCAACATTTGGTGTAGCACTTCATCCTACTCTGTGATGCCCATGTCCTATCCTAAATAACTTGAACCCTTTCAAGTGAATCACAAAGAAAATATGAACTCAAAAGTCAAGACTCAACACTATCAAACCAACTCATCAGAGACCATCACTGTTTACCATAAAGGCCTAAAACGGAGCCATCTAAAATACTAGAGTGGTAGTTATTATTTTGTACAAACTCTGCTAATACTACAAATGATCCCAATGGCACCCAAAATCAAAGACACGTGATCAAAATATGTCCTATATTACCTGAATGATCCTCTCAAACAGGTTGTTTTTCATGACCCGATTTTGTGGATCATGATGGCACCTACTATACCACCAGTAAGAGAACCAAACCCCGTAGTCCATAGCTGAAGCGAAGGACTACTACATTTAATGCGGAAGAATATCAAAAGTAATATGAAAATAATAAAAATTGAAGAAATTAATGACCATGAGGGTCATTATACTGTTAATCTGAGGTCAAACCTGAGTACATATATATTGCTAAATAGTCCTCTAAAACCGAGATATAAATTGAGTACCTTGATCTGTAGTGATCAAAATTTGCAAGTTGTGCTATCGTATCACCTCCTAAATAGGTAATCAATCTAACTTCTCATCACCATAAGAAAAATGAATAGGCAAAAGTGTTCTAACTTGGTCAATCAATCCACGATGAACCAAATGGAATCATGACCATAAGAAGGACACGAAAACCATAAATAAAGTCCATTGCCACCCACTCCCGTTTCCTTTCAAGAATGGGAAGTCTCTAAATCAATCCACTTGGTATCTGATGCTCAAACTTTACCCGGTGACAGTTCAAGCACCAAACACAAAGTCCAAAATATCTTTTCTCATCTTATCCCACCAGTAATATTCTTTCAAATATTGATACATCTTAGTCAGGCCTATATAAATGGAATGCCTGGAGAAGTGAACCATTCACAATACCATCTGGATTAAGTTACCCTCTCAAGGAACACAATTGCGGCTGTCATACAAAAAAATACCATTAGAGTTAAGGTGGAATCGGGATTTCACCCTCTAACACCTTATATCAAGCACCAACATCCGATTGTCCTAATACTTCCTCTATCGTATATGCTCAAATAAGTGGACCTGGCTCAATACATGCAAGAATTGACTTGAATTTGAGATAGTCAAATATACCAACCTATTCGCCAATGACTGTGCTCACACTCAGAAAATCACTAGAAAGGAACATCCTTCCTAATTAGTCTAGACAAGGGAGCTTCTATAGATGAAACCCCTACACAAACCATCTGTAGCAGCTTGCCAAACTAACAAAGCTATCAACCTCTTTAGGGGTATTAGTTTTAGGACAATCATGCACTGCCGCAACCTTGACGGAATCAACATCGATACCGGTTTTATACATCACATGCCATAAGAATTCCATTGACTCTAACAAAAACTTGCACATTCATAATTTGGCATAAAGCCATAGATCTATCAAATTCTGGGGCATGATCCCCAAGTGCTGCTCATGATCCTACCTGTTCCATGAGAATTAAAAGATGTCATTGATAAGACTATATGATTCCAAAGATAGCCTAAAGACATGATTCATAAGATCCATAGAAGTTATTGGGGCATTAGTAAACCTAAAAGACATAACTAGACACTCATAGTGACTGTAACAGGTCCTAAAAACTATCTTAGGGATGTCTACTTACCTGATCCTCAACTAATGATACCTGGATATCAAATTAATTTTAGAAAAGATGGAGGAACCTTGAAAATGATCAAACATGTCATAGATATGAGGCAATGGATACTTATTCTTAAACGATAACGTTATTTAGCTGCCTCTTGTCAATACATATCCGCATCAAGCCATATTTCTTCTTCCTAAATAACACTGGGACACCCTAAGGTGATATGATCAATATAATAAAACCCTTAGATAGAAGATCTATAAGATCTATTAGAGACATGTGATAAGGTGTAATAAAAATGGGCTGGTGGCCAGCTCAACTTCAATGGAAAAATCAATGTCACGCTTTGGCAGGAGGCTAGGCAAGACGGTGTTGGAAAACATCAATAAAATGATAAACAATGGGTAACAACTCAACAGAGGGATAATCAATAGTAACATCTCAAATATATGCTAAGAAAGTAAGCCAACCTCAATATATGAACCTATGAGCCTAAATACCAATTGGTGAGCGTCTAGTAGGACCCTACCATACAACTAAGGGTATGTCGGACACATCTACGCTAACGGTCTTGGAATGGAAATCTAGAACTGCATGATGTGGGGATAACCAGCCATGCCCAAGATTACATCAAAAATCGTTTGTATCCAATACAATCAAATTAGCCTGTGTCATATTCATACACAGTAACAATAAGAGATATGTACATATGATCTACTACTAAAGAATCTCTTACAGGAGTAGCTACATACGTAGGATCAGATAAAAGCTCGTTGGAAAACCCCAACAAGAAGAAAAATAAGCAAAGACATATCAAAAAGTTAGAACCTATATCAAATAAAGCCAAAGCAGGATGAAGACACACCAAAAGCATACTAGTGATAACAACATCAAAGGTATCTATCTCAGCCTTACTAAGAATAGCATAAAGATGACTGCAACCACTGCTGGGCTACTCTCCCCCTTATCCACTTGCCCTACCTTTATTATCACCACCTCGATCACCCCTAACCACCTAGTGACCACCTCTCACCGGTAGCAAAACTAGCTGAAGGTGTTAACCTGCAACTATTGCTAGCTAAATTGCCCTCACACGGGGGATAATCTATGAAATAGTGCCTAAGTCTCCATACTCAAAACAATCCTTTGTATCCCTGCTCTAGGAAGAACTGTTAATTGCACCACTATGGCTACCCCGAACTTGGAACCTAAAATAAGACCTTCTCGTCGGTTGGCTGCTATAGCTAAGATGGCTTATGTCAGCAGCACAGAGTGAGGCTTAGAAAGGCTCATAGGACTATCCCCGATGTTGTTATTGTTGATATTATAAAGCTACTAAGAAACCCACCCATTGATCGAGTGCTATTAAAACTATCATAATGGAATTGTTTCTTATTGATGCCCTCTTGGGACTTGTGATATAAACCTTCCATCATTCAGGAATAATTAGATGCCAACAAAAATGACCTTCCATCTACTACTAGGTGCTCCATGTCCATACAGAGATGAAATCTCAATCCTCTTGCAAAATAGTAAACTCTCTCTCCTGATTGGTAGGCATAATCATAGCCTTATGTCATAAAAACTCAAGGAAATGAGCCTCATACTCTATGAATGACATATCCCCCTATCTCGAATCTGTGAACTTATCTCGAAGCCTCTCTCTCATACTCCAAGGACTAAACTTGTCAAGAAAGGCCTCTAAAAATTGATTCTAAGTTAATGGAGGGCATTGTTTGGTCTTCTAGATTGGTAAGCATACCACCACTTCTTTTCTAGACCATACAGTTGAAACATAGTAAAGTTTACTCCATGTGAATCCACCAGCCTGAGGTTATCTAATATTTTTTGACAGATGATCAAAAACTTATGGGCATTCTATCCTGAATCACACTAAAATCTAAGAGGAGTATGTCGACGGAAGTGTCAAAGCATCTTCGGCTCCTCTAATATTATGACTGACCTAGATCTTATCTATTGCATGGCCATTGGCCCAGATGAATCAAAATTGGTGCAATTGCTAGACTAACTGCATTAGTGGTTCCATCATAGATGGATGGGATGGATAAGCCTCTATGGCTTGCTGAACTGGTGGAATCTCTATATATGGCAACGCCTATGGAATCTCTATAGCTGGATGTACTGGTGGGGCATGGTGCTAGCTGAACCAGTAGAGCTACTATGATCGCCTGAATTGGGGGAACCTCTAAAATGGGTTGATCTGGAGGGATATCAGGAGCAACTGAGCTAGTGGAGCTTGGGCACCCTGTGCAACTCCTTATGCTGAGGTTTGGACCCTATATGAAGGAATGCCACCAAATATGGCTAATATCTGAGGCAATACATCCCTAATAAGAGATGACTCAGTCTCAGTTGTCTGCTAAGGAAGAGGTCAATCTACTGGTACCGGCTCTGGCTATGCTACTGACCTAGCTTCTTTCACTCGGTCTCATCCTTTAGGTTTGGGTCTATTATAGCCCCTATCTAGCTCCCTCTTTGGAGGTTGGGGACCATCGTCCCTATCTATCATTGCTCTAGTATGTACCATCTACAAAAGATTGAAGTCAAGTAAGGTTTCACGAAATCGATAGTAGTTCATACACGAAAAAGAGTCAAGAGATGAGTATTTCCAAAAGCACCTTATGGCCTCCTGGAGATAGGATATTAATGTCTATGGGTTGATCTATAGGACTCTACTAGACACTTTCTTTTGTGCCAAAAATACCAAAAAACCTAAGCTTTGATACCACTCTGTCATGAGTCAAACTCGGTTCATGATGGCACCTACAATAACCTATATATAGACAAGACCAACTCATAGCCTGGAATAACCAGGAATCATCCATAACCAAAAATAAATAATAGAAAGGTGAAAGAAGAAAATAAAGAAGGAATTATATGCATCAATACCACAAAACCATCCCAACACCTGGTATAAGCTGCATTGGAAGAACTAACCAAATAGAGTACAAGATAATACAACAAGGAGAAACCCAAAATATAAAAAATACAAGGTTTGTCTCCAAATACAAGTATGGACAGATATGAAGCCAATAGAGAAGGGTTGACACGAATGTCAAGTGCTCACCATAATCTTCGTAAGTATGAAAGTTGTTAAAGCATAATCAAAATCCCCTAGGATGACTTATACTAGGATCTGCATCACGAGAAGATGCAAAAATCTAGTGTGAGTACCAATACAATTGTAGCCATCATATATTAATGAGGCCAAATAAGGCATAAATAAAGTAAATTGAAAGTTATAACTTAACAAGGAAAGGTAAGTAGGGCAGCAGTATAACAGTAAGGAGAAAAGCTAATATAGGCTAAATAAAAGAAATACCATCTAACTAATGTTATCTACTAAGTACATCTACCAAGAATAATAGCACGAACACTACCTACTACAATTAGCTACTAAGTGACTAAAATAGGGGCGAGATATACATACCTAGATCTGTAGAGTAAACAACATGATTATTAAGTAAAGTAACTAGAATATAGGTATAATTATGATATGTGAATTGTACAAGAGAACATGATAGAAAGATTTTAGTTATTAGTGGTAAAGTAATAGTTAAAATAATATAAGTCATATAAAACACAACTGGGCCTCAATAAAACTAGTGGGTACACTAAAGTAAAGCAAATAGGCATACATAACCTAAATAGGGCCTCCATAAGACCAATAGGTACAACTACGCAACCAAAACCCCAATCACCCCCTCCCTATAAGCACAAAGGGTACAAACAGAATGCGAAAAGTATGTCATGCAAAGGGGTGCTGTAAAAGTAAACACATAGAGCTCACATACTCCTTCTCTAGATCAAGGATTGGTAGGTAGGAACTAAGAGAGGTTGTATCAATATATACCTCTCCTGCCCCTTATACCCTTCCTATAGGCATCACATTGCAAAACAGAGCGAAGGGCCCTTGGAGGGCATGACCTCCCACATGCCTAATATCTTAAGCGAATAGTCTATATTTTTGTTTTTGATGCTCGAGCCCTATTCAAGAGCTCACTCTCAGTTAGTATCTAAGACAAGTTCTAACATGTGATAGTATCTGTTACAGTATTGAAAATTGAGTCCGATTATGTAGGAAAATAGCTCCATACCAACTAAGTTGGTCGTGTAGATTTTAAGTATAATAAAATCTACAATTACATTCAAGTATGACAAAATTGCATATTGATAAGCCATTTACTCTTTTCATATACATATATACCTTTTTATTCATCTAAATTACCATTTTTACATCTCAATCACCTAATGCATGCTCGAGAATCATAATTTAGCCTTGAAATAGATCAATATCATCATATTGAATCATAAAAATGATCATGGTACATGGAATCCATTTATAGTCTACATCTACCCCAAACTATACGATTTATAAGTGTGACACTTCAGATAGTAAAGGAAATACGGGATAGAAAAAGTAGCAGAAATTAACATAAGGGACCCAACCCTAAAAACCACCCTAACTATTGACATTTTACAAGAAATATATCCTATTGAGGCTTATTCTAAGAATGTCGTAACCTACCTGAAGGTCAATGAGAAATAACTTCGATGCAACATTAATGCTCAAAATCCACAAAAAGATCCGGAGTGACTCAAAACTATCAAATTATGATTCTAGATGTTAATATGAGTAATTTAAGACCTAGATAGCCATATAAATGGTTGGTTTAGAAACTAAGCTTGTGGGCCCTGTAGATAAAAATAAAAAAAATATCGACATGTAGGCCATAGCACAAGTAACCTATGGTTTAAATTTAAGATAATTCAGGCTTCAAATAAACCCTCAACAACAATCATAAAGTTTAGGATTAAAGGAGAAATATTTTCAAGATTTTAAGCACGGAACTAGACAAGATAAATACTTGGAACCAAGAGAATACGATCTCCAACACAATGTCATAGATCATCTCAATAGGATGCAATTCCTAAGATTTTGAGATCAGTAATGGAGGAAAAGTTTCAAGAAACAATGTCCTAAAATAGAGAAGGCAACTTTTATAGGTTTTCTAGGCCTTTTGTGTGATCACGTCAGACCTAGCATGAATGCACTAACCTACCGTAATCGAACCATCATGATTTTTGGCGTCCCACTGCAATCATTTTGAAGGCCAGTCAGGGTCCAAGTCTAATATTACTCTATGTAATCGTTTCCCCTCCATCATGATGGCGATAGGCACCAGATAGCAGAGCACCAAAAAATTCTTATGGCTAGAATATTATGAATTGAACACTGGAATAGGATCAGAATTAAATAGATACAAACCAAATATGAAAATAACTTGGAAACAACATTCTAGATAATAAAATCGACAATGACCATCGAAGGTCTTTTTACAAAAATATTAATAAAAGTCAACCATGGGCTAAGTTAGGCCAAAGGCCAACCGAGCCTTCAAAATCATCTTGATTTCCTCATCAAGCATAACAAACACCCTCCTAGCCAAAATTAGACATTCCGTAGCTAATGGAAGTGCCATAGTTCCAATATGACACTCTGAACTTCAAAAATTAACTAAAGCCAAAATTTTAACTCCAAATGAACTATTATCTCGTTAAACAACTTGAAACATAAATGAAAGCTTTATATAACAACCCTCGAGATCATTTTCATATTTTTTCAACTCTCTTGTACATAGAGTGTTCCAGTAACTGCCCTAAGTCGTTCACAACTTGCTGGGATCGATAGGTTGGGTCCCTAGTAGTTGTTATACCTTATTTCTATATAATTACGGCTTATTTGGGATTTACTTAGTTTATATTATTTGAGATTTCATTTTTTCCACTTCCGTTGAGTCTAGAATATTGATTACACATATAGATTGTTAAAATCAAACTTCATTTTGATTTTGCGCCTCAATTACTTAAATTGGGACTGGCTAGGGACCAAAGCATCATGATCGTGTGGGTCTTGATAGCGATTGGGTAGCCCAGGACCCTTGTTCATTGAAATTATGTAGAGGTTCATCACGATTGCATAGGCTTAAGGCGGCCAAGGTCACAATCATTTGTAGGTGGGAAGTGATCACGAAGATCACCTAAAACGCCTACATATAACCTTCTTGTTTAATTTCTTGACAAAAAATTTAAAGTCTTTCTTTCTTTTTACAGATATAAGTTAGATTGTAAAAGATATTCTCTAAATTTTTGCTCTGTAGAATCATATCCAAGTGGTCCTATGATCCTTTATGCCGGGTAATTCTTTATTTTTGTATTATATAAAAACTTTGGACTTGTCTCTTCCATTTCTACCATTAAATTGAACCCTATTTTATATAATATGATGTATGAGTTGTGCTCTACTTGTTGGTAAAATATTTCCTTTTTTGAGTTGTTCAGGTTTACGAACCCAATTTTAGTTCAGGTTTTGACCCTATAATTTATATAGCTATATAGGTCCTATTTTACACGTTCTGACACGTGGGTTACATTTTTTCTAGCCTGGTGTGATTTTGAGATATGTATGTGATCTTTTTATATATTTAGGCATGCTTTTCTAGGACATCGTTGTAATCCAGGTAAAGTACGTTCTACTTTATTTATATTGGGTATTAGTATAGTAATTGTATGGTAAAGCGCTAGCTCGAGAAAGGGATGACTAGTCAGGACCCAATATGCTTATTTTTTTCATCCTAGGGCCCATTTAGCTGGCTCATAGCTTAACTACTTACCTAGGCTATTTTTCCCTACTCATGTGAATCACGTTGACTTTGGATTGTAGTGTGGTTGGGGAAGGACTAACACCTTTGATGCATATTGTTATACCCTGATTCTGGACCATAGTGAGGTTGGGAAAGGGATTATACTTGGGATTAGAACTTAGTAGTTGTCCCTCATTTTAGGTTGGTTGCTTTAGAGACGATCTAGATAGGCTGATTATTCTGCATTCTACTTGAGATATTAGGTGCGATATTGGGAGTGCGTGGCCCTCTAGGCAATAGTTAGCTGGAGAAGGCTATACTAGGGGGTTTTCTGCCTTATGTGATGATATTATACCTAGCCTAGTCCGATCTTGGGAGTGAGTGGTTCTTGGCTAAGCTATGGCAGCTCTATGTATCTCCCTATAGATGTGTGCTCTTGGCCCTTAATAGGAACCCTCTAGGCAATTTTGGTACCTCTGGTGCGGTCACTCATGGCTCGGGACTGTGGTTTGGCTAGAGAGATTATACCTCATGTCTAGGGCTCGACAACCATCCTATAGATTTTGGTTAGCATTCCTAGACCAGTTTAAGTTATTAGTTTGTTTGTGTAGCGAGCATGCTTTAAAATTGTTAAAAGGTAACTTCATTTTGACATAAAAATAATAGGGAACTGATTTCTTTATATACTTTTATCTTCCACGACTCCTCTTATGAGTAGTATGGAGCTGTTTTATCGTACTATATGAGGATATTTTCTCATGATCAGGATGATTTCTGGATATTGCCTACATGGAGACAGTTGAGTCTTACTGAGATTTAGATAGTACCTACATGGCTTGATTTGGGTTACCATCGTGATATGATATAAGGGAAGAGCTCGAGTTTTTGTTCTATTGGCCCTGATGACTATGGAATTAGATGTTTTTTCATGAGGATTTTTGTATGTTGGATCGGATCCCTCGACGGACCCTCCGACCTGGGGCACCATGCTTGGGGTTTGTTGCGTGGTCAGGGGAGGGTTACTAGGGTAGGTTAGGTAAGTTGATGTGACAGTATTTTACATCACATATTGAACTTAAAACTATAAAAATATGTATGTTCTTGAGTAACTTTTGTATGATTTGATATGTTTGTTAAGTATTTGCAGGGAAAGGTTGATGTTCGGAACTTTGGAGAAAATGAAGGAAAATGGATTTTTGAAGGCACTTTGGGCGTTTCGCCCAAGATGTTCCATCCAGGGGAAAGTCTATTGTTTAAGAGGAATAGATCAGTAGAACGATTGGGTAGTTCGCCCAAGTGGGTTTCATCCAAGACAAATGTCACTGGTTAAAAAGAGGAAATGGACGAAAAATTAGACGGTTCATCCAACTAGTTCTGTCCAAATGGAATCCTACTGATCAAATAAAGGAAACAGACGATAGATTAGGCGGCACAACTAAGGCCAAATAGCTCGCCTGATGTTTTGCCCAAATCTGAGCGAGAATTAATTCCAAGTTTTGGATATTACACTTTCACCCAAGAAAAATAAATAGTTGTATTAGGTTATTTTGAAATACACTAAATTCTTAATCATGAGTTTTCTTTTCATAACATGTTTTGACCTAATCTTTGGGAGACTACAGTTTTGTTATTATTCTTTTCCACATGAACACAAGTGTGGGAATTTATGATCTTGGATTATTAATTGCAATAAATTTGAAGACTGTTTTCTTGGTATGATGCATATTATGTTTTCTTCTTATTTTTGTGTTTTAACAATCACGAGAAGCTAAACCCCAACTCTAGGATTGTGGGATCCATGGTGAAACAAAACTAAGGTTTTAATACTAATATGGTTCTTGCGTATGAAAAACTGTATGAACGCATAATCTCTACACTTTAATGGATTTTTAGTGGTTTCAAACATTAGAACATGCATAGGTTTTACTAGTACTAACCATGTGGTTAAAACTAGGAGATGGGAGTATGTTAAGAAATTCGGGGTGTTAACTCTCGTCTAATGATTATTGCACTAATAACGGTAATATCCTGAGTTATTATTATGGAGACCATGCACTCTTTTAGAGCCTGACCACGGTGTAAAAGAGATTTATCTAGGACTATAGGTTGAAAAACACATATATAAATAGCATTGTCACTATAAATAACTCTGAATTTAGGAAATATTGCAAAACCATTAATGTTTATAATCCGAAGGTTTACTGAAACCCTGGTGAACATAATCCTAGGTTTTCTCATCACTTGAATTCCTTTAATAACTAACTTCGATTTATAATTACATTCACTTAGGAAGAACACTCTGTTACAAACCAATCCCCCTATTTACTTTTTATGTCTTACGAAAATAACAACTAAGTGACTAATTATTAGTACTAGGCTGAAACACGATACTATATTCCCTGTAGGATCGACCCCGACATAATTGCGTTCTATATTTGACCAATGACCATTTATACTTTTTTAGGAGGTGTAATTTAAGCGTTATCAAATTTGGTTCCATTTCCTGGGAATACAATTATCGGTAAAAGTTATGTGTAATATTATTCATTTAGTCTTATTTCTAGTTTTCACTTTTGTTTGTTGTTTTTGTTTATTTCAGGGTATAGGTAGTGCATTCCAAATGCCCGAAGCTCAGGTGTAATGTTATTTCCATTTGATCCCACAAACATTTATAAGGATGAATAGGAAATATAATGCACAACTAACTAAGCCCAAGAAACTTCCCTTAGATAAACCACAGAAAGGGAACTATCCAGAGCCATATGTGGTGACAATGAGGCATACCTTAATAGGGATGGTACAATAGGGGCAATCATTCTTCCCCCATTAGCATCAAGTGACAAATTAAATATACCCAGCACCATGATTCAGTTGCTAACCATGAAAGGGTTATTTCGAGGGGTAGCTGGTGAAGACTGTTGCGTCCAGAAGCACACACAAGTGTATGTGGTCGAACTAGTAATATAGTGGCTCTTGCGAGCCAAATTGTCGAACCCTCAGGGACTTATATATAATTGATTCCCTTGACAAAGCTAAATGATGATTTAGATCCAAGATATCGATTAAGAGTTCACAAGATTATATTAATTTAA
>JBDJHY010930431.1:0-14689 GCA_039654485.1 Withania somnifera
GGAGGTCAGTTCAATGAGATTTGGGTACCAAGGTGCATCTGAGCACAACTTTTCATCTGCAGACTGATGGTCAGTCTAAGCGGACTATTTAGGTTTTGGAAGATATGTTGAGAGCTTATGTGACAGATTTTGGTGGTGCTTGGGATCAGCACCTACCGTTGGCGGAGTGTGCCTATAATAATAATTATCACTCCAGTATTGAGATGGTGCCATTTGAGGCATTGTATGATAGGCGTTATAGATCACCGATTGGTTAGTTTTATGGTTTTGAGACTAGAGTCTAGTCTACAGACTTACTGAGTGATTTGTTGGATCAGTTTTTATTGATTCAAGATAGGCTAAGAGCAGCCTAAAGTAGGTAAACGTGTTATGCTGACCGTAGGCTTCGTGCCTTGGAGTTTGGGGTTGGAGATAAGCTGTTCTTGCGAATATCGCCTATTCATGGTATGATGAGGTTTGGTCAGTGTGGAAGGATTAGTCCCAGGTATATTGGGCCTTATGAGATTTTTGAGAGGATTGGTGAGGTTACTTATAGGTTGGCACTACCTCCTATTTTGTCAGTTGTGCATCCAGTATTCCATATTTCTATATTGCGGTGGTATATACTCGATGAGTCACATGCTATCCTTGAGGATTCAGTATAGTTGGATGAGAACCTATCCTTTTGGAGGTTCTGTTTGAAAGTTGTGCGAAATTGTGGATATTTAGTTAAGGTTATGGCCTAAAGTGGAGCTTGAGTGGTAATTCAATATTCGGAGTGCTGGATTAGAATTCTGATGCTTCCAGCAGCTCTAAAATGATGATTTTATGCTAGGTGAGGTGTTGGTATAATTTTTGGTCTTGTTGTTGCATTTTCTAGGTATTGGTGGAGAAATCTGCTTTTGGATCCATTTGGTTTGAGTGGTCATTTTGAGTAAATAACCTCGGGTTTCAGTTTTGTCAATTCTGTTAAGTCAAGAATGTCGTTTCTATGCTGTTTGAATATTTGGAATGTCAAATTTGGACTCCATTTGATCGCCAAACCTCCTGGTGCAAAATCTGGAAAATTGTAGTTGGAATTTGCAACTTGTGCATATTCCCTCCAGTGCAATCGTATCCCCTGAGGCGCGATCATAATGAACAAAAGTATTCCCTTTCAGCGCGATCGTGGTACCTTAGCTTGATCACGATAGGTTCCAGGAAAACTCTTCAGCGCGATCGCGATTCTTTAATACGATCGCGATGCCTAGCAGGTTCCTTCAGTGCGATCGCGATCGCGATCGCGTTGAGGCATGACTGGCAACTTAAATTCCTGCAGCCACTCTATTTCATTTTATTTTCTCCTAAACTCAATTTATTCGGTTATAGGGTGATAAAAACATTCCCAAACAGCATTCCAAGACCAAATAAATTCGTCTCAACGTTATTCATCGATTTCTACACGAATTTGGTAAGTTTCCTTCTATTCTTCTTCCTTATTTTCTTAATTTCCTCCATTAATGGCTTGAAACATGAAGTTGATGAAATCATTCCATAACTCGATTAGTTTTGTATAATTCTTCGTCAGTTGGATATACATTACTCCTAAGATCATTAATTCTTTATAATTCCAACGTTATAATCGTAAAGTTTAACCTTTAACCCCGTTTGGATTAAATCCTTCCGGGCTGATTTGAAGCCCTTTCCGTATTCGCATTATGCTCAAATTTAGAGCACGGGTTCCTGGTAGCATTGGGAAGCCCGTGGTGGCGTTTGTTTGCGGTTTTGACAAGCGAGCCCGCAAGCCGTTTTAGGCCCGATTTTGGGTCCAGTCCAGAACTTAGCATAAAGTATATCATTACACTCGTATTAATATATAGAATTCATTGGCGCAAGTTTCATATCATTTGTAGCACATTTGATATCAGTCGAAGTACAATTCTTGTTATTGCAAAGCTTTGTCATCTGATGACAGGTAGGCTCTATGGGGCTATCTCTGGGTTTATAGCTTTAATAATTGTACTAAATAGCATCCTTGGGTTGCGTAGCTAGGTTATATAGCACCCCAGTACTATTTTTTCATCCGTTCTATGTTGATATTGATTTGTTGGCACCCGAGTTAATGGGGCCGAGGCTTAGCATTTGATTATAGAAACTTGTACAGGGCATAGGATGTGGATATCTCATTATTATATATATGTTGATATACTTATGTATTGTTTATATGTGGTGCATTCATGACATGGAGAGACCGAACCTAAGGCTCCGATGAGAGTGCATTGGGGCTGGGTAGTATCACCTTCTTAGTATGAGCCTTGATGGCTAATGGATAAATTGATGACAAAGATCCATAGTGGATGGTTTGATGATAGAATTTCTTGGCAATATAAAGAACTAAATGAGAACACGGTAATAATAATATAAGTAATAGTCTTTTGTTGGTTTAGTCTCGACATGGTATCGAGCACCTGGTAACACTATTTTTACCTGTTTTAGTCCAGGCTTCACCTCCAAGCACCGGGACTTACATATATATCTTTTTTACTAATAAATACTGGGAATTGAGACCCATTATCATGGTAGCAAATAAGCTACCACAAATAAGATCAGTTGCTGCTTTCACATCTTCGAAAGGAATTTTGTAAATTCTCCCCCAAACTTCTTTTTGGTAGATCTCAATTGTATTTTGTTTCACTCAAAAATGTTTCGTCGCATGCATTGAAGACAAGAATAAAATCGACCTTATTGTTTCATGTCTATTATGAGATGAGTTCTTAAATTAAGTTCAATTGTATTGCATTGTTGATCTAGAACTTGGTCCGAAAGTTTTGCAGGGAAAAATTTTGAGTTATATTTGGTTTGGGAAAGGATCTTAGGCCTTTTTTTACCTAATTGAGCCTTTCAAGACTACCAAATCACATTAATCTCTAGTTTTTCTCCCTTTGAGCCTAAGCTTATTTTTTGGACAACCACATCTTAGAGAATACCCTTTCAATTGCTTACATGAATTATCCATCTCTTGGACCACTCTCCTTGAGTGCACTAAAAATGTGCAAATTACGAATGAAGATTCAAGTCAAAATCATCAAAGACAAAATGCAAAGTCCCTAAAAGCTAAAAGACAAAACAACTTGAAGAGAAAGGAAAAGTCAAAGGCTCATCATATGATCAATTCAAGGAAACCTTTGACAAAACAAAGAAGGAAAAACACTCCAATTAAAATGGAGAAGCTTCAAAAAGATCACCATCAAATAAAGAAGTTGAAATAAGGAAAGGCACAACAAGGAAGTTAAAGTGCCAAAGGCATAATAATTTTCAAAAGCACAAGTCAACTGCAATGATCAAGGAGGGATTAAGTAACTTTTAACCAAAATAAATATCCTTTCCCATCGCCAAACCTAAATTACAAGTCAATAAAAAGTCCTACATAATTTCATTCCAAGTGTTCTCACTTAGTAGAGACTTACATGAAGGCCAAACCTATAACATCACAATTACATGCGTAGAACATTTTTTCAAAATGTGTGAGATAGGAATTTCTTTGTAGTGAGTGCAGTTAAAGAATGAGGAACATTATAATTCAAAACCTCTGTTTGAAGAAAGACTAACAAATCTTGTCAATATTTAGGTATGTTTGAGATTCCACTTGAACCTACAAGAGTTATCTCGGAGTCAATCTCGATTAAAAAAAAGAAGAAACTGAAAAAACTTCATGTACTACTAATTGTTAGTACCAACCACGATAAATAATTGATTCTCTTTGCATGATCTACAACAAAAAGAGAATGCACTCACGTTTAATACATGCAACAATGGCACTTTCTTTACAATCTTTGTTGTCCATCTTTCAAAAGTGATATACTGGAGTGTTACCTTCTCAAATAACTTTTACATGTTTTCTCAAGTTTTATTTAAGTTGTAATCAAATAAATGATGTATCTACTAATCATTTTCTAGTATAGTTATTTACAAGAAATATCCATATCGGTGTCAAGGCGCCACCATTTATTTAGATGAGTGTCAAAGTCACTCCTCTATTTATCCAGACTGGTGTCAAAGTGAATTCGTGTATCCAGATAGGTATTAAGGTGACACTATTTATTCATATCGATGTCAAAGTGACTCCTCTATTATCTAGACTGGTGTCAAAGTAACTCTGTATATCCATACTGGTAACAAGATGACACCATTTATTCATATCAATGTCAAAGTGACTCCTCTATTTATCCAGACTGGTGTCAAAGTGACTTTTGTTATTCAAATCGGTGTCAAGGTGACTCCATTCATCCAAAAAGGTGTCAAGGTGACTTCATTTACCCAGATCGATATCAAGGTAACTTCACACATCCATACAGGTGTCAAGGTGACTTAATTTATCCAACTCAATGTCAAGGTGACTTTTGTTATTCAAATCGGTGTTAAGGCTACTGTCCTTATTCAAATCAGTGTCAATTTCACTCAATTCATCTAGACATATATCAAGATGACTCAATTTATCCACATCAGTGTCAAGGTAACTCTATTTATCTAAGTCAGTGTCAAGGTGACTCCACATAACTAGACTGGTATCAAAGTGACTCCATATATCCAGACAGGTATCAACGTGATTCTGCATATCTAGACAGGTGCCAACATGACTCTACTTATCTAAGTCGGTGTTAAGGTGGATCAATTTATCTAGATAGATGTCAAGATGACTTTATTCATCTAGAAAGGTGTTGAAGTGACTCCATTTACCTATACATGTGTCAAAGTGACTCCACACATCCAGACAGGTGTCAAGATGACTCCTGTTATTCAAATTGGTGTAAAAATGAATCCTTAAATTCAAATAGCGAGAAGCATGATTCTACGTAACCAGAAGGTGTCAAATTGACTCTTTTTATTCAAATTGGTGTCAAGGTGACTCCAAATGTTCAGAACGTTTTCAAAAGTAATGTCTATATGTATAAGACAATGTTTTTTCATCACCTCCTTTAGTGTGACAATAATGATCCTTCACCCCTTTCAACTTGACATATTATACAATGATGGATTGCCACATCCTTCTACATATCTTATGGATTGTCATCTCCTTCATTGTGACCTACTATGCAATGATGGATCATCACCTTCTTCGGTGTGATACTTATCAAATTTGGTCATCCATCTATCAAATGAGACAATTAAGAAGCCATCCCAGCCAATATGGCACATTAAGTTCAATTGGTTCGTCTGCCATTTATAGAGATAATTATGAATCTATCTGACCAATATGGCATATCAAGTTAAAATAGGTCGTCCGCTTTTCAAAGAGATTGGAAATCTATACCATCCAATATGGCACATCAAATTCAAGTTGGGTCTCTGCCTTTCAACGAGACAAATCCAGTTGTTACCCCGGTTAATCAGGTACCCAACCTTACATCTTTGTACCTCATGGCTTAATAACATATCCATATCGATAATAATGCCAAAGGTACATCTTACCCTTTTCTTCTTTGTCAAAAGCCAAAATTGGCTAAACGTCAATATATTTGTCGAAAGAATCTTTCATCATCTGCGCACAAATAAAAGCAGTTGTTGACACCCAATTTTGGCCCGTCATTTTTAAAATAAATATTTTAGTCTATTCTTTGCTTATTGCTCAAAATCTAATTTTTTGCATGTGCCTTTTCAAGTTTGACACAAGTTATTGATAAATTATCCTAATTTTGAAAATATTAGGAATTTGATATAATTTTAGTTACTATTTTTACATACAAAAAAATTTCATTTTAATTTTAATTCCTTTTTATTTCAAATTATCATTTTTTACATGGATTTACGTATATATTTTCATATTTTGTCATTTTTAGCACAGTCCGTTAACCATAAATACGAAGAGGATAATTTACACAGATAAAAAAATGGCACATGTCCTTTTGGATAAGTCATGGTTTTTGAACATTATTTGAGGTAGCCTATGGTTTTATTAGAAACCACTTGTGGTTTAGCGTTCACATGTCCTATATATTTATTACATTGCCTTTGTATAAGGGTGGGGGTGACATTTTCTAAAGTTGGGCAAACATTTCCTTTTGTAGATTTTCCAAAAAATAGCAGCTCCCTTCCTTTTTTGGGTTAGCGCCCACCGAAGCTCAACCAAGAACAAAAAAGTTCCACCCTCACACCACAAACAATGGTATCTGGAGAAGCAAATATCAAACCAACCATTGGAACTCATCGGTGAAGCTCAAAGCTTCCATCATAAGTGAATCCTGTTTCCTCACACCATAAATTATGCCAAAATCTCCACCTCCACCATTGACGAACCCATACTGGTAAACACCTTAAATACCCAGTTCTCCATACCAAACCAGCACCCTTCTAGTACCTCCTCTCTAGAGAACTCACATCACTAGAGAGATTGACATACAACATTGCAATGAACCCGACCCAACCACACCTATTTTTCACCTATCTTCTCTGACCACCACCATCCCTCTCCCCTTCACTTTTTCGATGGAAAATGAAAAAAAATTCACCTAAAAATACCATTAAAATAGACCCACATCGTCTTTGATTCTATATCATCACCCCAAAGAAAGACACCCACTAGCCGACCACAGGATTTTCTCTATTCACCATCATGAAAAACATTGTCACTCCGTTCAGCCAATCAAAACATGCCATACGAGAAACCAAACACCTCACCCTTCACTGATTAATCTTCAATAAACATCACCAATAAAACAACAAATCCAATTGTCGATTGCACAACCCACGAACCAAAAACTCCAGCAAAAAATAAATCAACGCACTTTGGATGCTTATTCATCGTCACCATACTAAAAGATAATCAAATATGGTCAAAAAAATTCATTCAATGAAATTTTTTGAATATTTTTTACACCTTGTTTTATTAATATGTAGCTAAAATTTATCACTGATGAACCAACTTAATATATATTTAAATTTAGTCTTGTGTGTTTCTACTTGTCTACTCTGTTTCTGGCAGTTTTTTTTTATCATTTAAATTGATTTGTCCATTATTATCTTTACTAGTTTTCTTATTTTTTTCACGGATAATAAATCTAATTATCAAATTAAATTGGCCAATGAAAAATCCTATCCATCGGGTTTTCGAGGCCCCCCATTTAGAAGATGGATTTTATTTGAGTTGTATTATTTTGAAAATCAAATGTTGATTATTTATTTTGCTAATGAAAAATCCTATTCATCGGGTTTTTAAGCCACTTTCTTGTATAAAGACGGATGTTATTTTTTCAATGTGTAATTTGTTTATATTTTTTAAACTAAAGTTAATTCATATCTGTAATAACCCTCATTTTCATTTATCATAAATACGCAATGTTTTCCATTTAAAAGCACTTCAATAGTTACAGCAAGTCATATATGACTTGCTGGGACAGGTAGTTCGGACCCCTGGCGACTCAGTTGAAAAATATCTCAAATTACCTGTTTTAAAGCCTAATGTTAAGTACTCATTGACCAAAGTCTTCTTTCCTTCAAGACGAGCTAGGAATTAAATTTTGATATTTTCGTTAGCTCAGAAATGCCAAACAAAGTTGGGATTGACCTTAAGTTTGAGTTTTGGAGTTTTTGTTTGCAACTTATGCCAATTTGCGGATTTTAGTTAAGTTCATGGCCTAAAGTGGAGCTTGGATGGTAATATGGTGTTTGGATTATTGGATCGGAATTCTAACGCTTCCATCAGCTCCAGAATGGTGAATTTAGGCTAGTTTGACCCTTGGTATGCTTCCCAAGGTGTTTGTGCTCGATTTGAGTCATTTTGTGGAAAGTTAGAAACTTTTTAGCTTTGGTTAAGGCTTGGTAGGAGGTATTTTTATCTCAAACGACCTCCAATGTCAATTTTGTCGATTTTGTTGAGTCCAAAATATGTTTTCAACTCAAAATTTATATATGGTTTGTCCGTTTTAATTCTGAGACACCCAGTTGAAGAACCTAAAAAATATGCAGCAAAAACCTGCAACTGGACCATCAAGAATTGCATCACGTTGTGATGAAAATTGTGATGGTCTACTATTTGACCTAGAATTCATCACAATTAGGATCACTATGTGATGGAGATCCCATTACTATTGGGATCACGTCGTGATCTACCATTATTTCTGGAAATCAGTATATAAATTCCTGCACGACCCCAATTTCTTATTTTTAGCAAACCTGCTATGTTTCAAACCATTTTAGAGAGAAATTCTTCTCCCAAACCTCATCCTAAGGATGAGCACGTTCCCCAGTTTCTTTCCTTCAACTTCTACACAACTAGGTAAGTTTCTTCTTCGAATTTTGTCTTGAAACTCTTAAAATCCTTAGTTCCCACCATTAATGTCACCACTAGTTGAAATTGATGAAATCATACCATAAACCATTTATTTAGAGTAATTCATTGTTATTTGAATGCACATTGGTTCTAGTATCAATTATACACTGAAATTCCAACATTAAATCCCTAAAGGTTGAATCTTTGATCCCTTAGGGGTCAAATCTATCCCGGCTATTTTGAAGCCCTTTCCGCACTTGAATCATGCTTAATTTTGGAGCACATGTTTTTAATAACATTGGGAACCTCATGGTGAAGTTTGTTTTTTTGTTCCAGCGAGCGGGCCTCATAAGCCTATTTTAGGCCCAATTTTAGGCCCAGCCCAAAACTTGGCATAAAATATACTGTTGGTCTCGTATAACATATAGAATACATGATACAAGATTTAGAGAATTTGAAGATCATTGGACATCTATTGAAGTACTATTTTTGAGATTGCAGTGCTTTATCATCAGACGACAGGTAGGCTCCGTGGGGCTATCTTTGGATTTATAGCTTTAATAACCATACTAAATAGCATATGTGGGTTGGTTGCGTTGGTTTTATAGTAACCTAGTACCGTTGTTTGTTCCATATTGATGCTTATATTTTGGCACCCGAGTGATATGGGGTCCGTAACCTAGAATTTGATTAGAGATACCTGTGCAAGGCATAGGATATGGATATTACATGATCATATGTGGATATATATGTTGTTGATATGTTGTGAATTTATGACACAAGAGTTTTGGCCTATGGCTCCGATGAGAGTGCATTGTGACTGGGTCAGTATCACCGCCTGATTATTGAGCCATGATGGCTAGAGGATGATTTTGATAAAAAAAGTTGAATAATGACATAAGGAAATAAATAGTAACATTCAAATAATAATATAAGTAATTATCTTTTACTTTTTTAGAATCACCATTGGATTAAGAACCCATTAATGGTGTTTCACTTATTTTAGTCCAGGCTTTACATCCTGGTACAGTGAAATATGATTCTTACTAATAAATATTGGGAATTGAGACCGACTCCATTCAGCAGTGAGTACAACCATTGGGACTTGAGTCTGTCATCATATGGCAATGAGTACAACTTTTACACATACATAGTACTACTTGTTATAGACATTTGAGGAGACCCGATCTTTTGCAGATATTGGTGATACAATATGATATACCGGCATTGGATGCCTTGACTTACTGAGCACATCTTGATGATACTATTGATATGAGGCACGAAATGCCAGACTTGAGACCTTTGAGGCTTTGTGACTTGGGATATGAGGATTTTGATGACTTTAGAGATCGTACGTGCTGAAAAACCTCCATGGATCGTGCCTATGAGTTGTGGCTAACCAGGGGTATAGAAGAAAGAAGAGTGTTATACAGGGAATATCTAGGGTAGCCTTCCATGGGTTCTACCTGTTGGACCTACGGGTCTTGGAGGAGATGCGTATGCAGGACTGATTATTTCATGTATTATGTTATTTTCCACACTTATTTTCTTTAGTGTGCCCTAGCTGAGATGTAAGGCCTAAGGTGAGCATGACTTCAGTGTACGTTGCGCTTCCTTTGGGGGACTTATCAGCATTTATTTGCCTTACTTTATTATTTTTATTACTATTTAACAGATATTATTGACTAACTGATACCACATGTTATGCGGGATATTGTGCTTTAAATTATTATTCGTTCATTCATCCTTAATTGAGGATACTGGTATACAGTCCCTGTTATACTCCTATCTCCTTTTGACTCTTGATTTATTGACTTATTATTCATATATACTATTGCAAGAATTTCGGGTATGTTTCTCTTCATAGCCTGAGAACCTGTTATGTGATTAGCTAGGGATACATCTCTACTTGTACTTGACTCCTATTTGAGTAGCTAGCTCCTCTTTTTGTACTACTTGCTTCTGTGACCCCTTTATTATATTTCATTATTTACTGCTTTTGTTATTGTTATGTGCCCAGTGGGCCCTCAAAACCTACTGGGTACTGGTTGCTTTGGCAGCTTCTACTCATGACACTTGCACATGTGCAGATTAGATTACAGGTTCTCGATCGTGATTTACAGCTAGCAGTTCTTTCAGATTCTATTTATTTCAGAGATTCAGGGTGAACTTGGCATCTGACTTTTACCTGCTTCTCTTCGGCTTAGACATTTTTATTTGATCTTTATGTATCTTAGAGATACAGTTGTATTAGACCTATTTGGTATTCCTTTTTATGTACTTAGTGGTTTGTTTGACACTGATACCAAATTTTGGGGTATTTCTTAATTTACACTTTTACATTTTATTTATCTTATTATTATTGTACTAGTGCTTTCCGCAATAGGTATAGCAGTCCTCAGCCTCAGCCTCAACTTTGGATTACTGGGTTTGGTTCTCCTAATAGGGCTATAGTAGGTGTCATCATGATCCACAAAATTAGGTCATGACAAATTGGTATCAGAGCCTAGGTTCGTCGGGGTAAGTGTACAAAACAAATGTCTAGTAGAGTCTTGCAGATCGACGTGGAGACGCCCGTTGCTTATCTTCAGGAGGCTATGGTGGCATTTAGGAAACAAATTCTCCTTTTTAATTCCAATTCATGTGCTTTATCTATATATTTTTCCCCGAAACCTTATTCAATCACATTCATTCTTCCACAGATAGTGCATTCGAAGTCTTTAGAAAACAAGGGCGAGCGTTCCATACCAATAGCTAGGACTCCTGTGAGGGGCAGAGAATAGGAGTGAGACAACATTAGAGGACGTACTAGGATCATCGAGACAGATAGAGCCTAGAATGTAAGTAGAGGGTCAGTTCCAACTACAGACCAGTGGCCAACAAATACTCCATTGTAGCACACAGTGGACTTGGGATCAGTTTCAGCAACAATTTGGGTTTTCATCCATGCCTGTTCTACAGAGTTCTTTTGTGAGATTTTGGGTGTAGTCATGAGAGGAGTGCCAGTGGAAGTACCTCCTATCAAGGGTGATGATTCGCCGGTATAGAAAGAGTTTAGGCGTCTGTACTAGGGTCAGATGTCCATCACTGAGTATGAGGTTTGTTTCTATCAGATAGTTAGGCGTACTGCCATAGTTTTCCCTAGTGATCGGGATAGAGCACAGAGATTTGCGAATGGTTTGATTTTTCCACTTTGGCTAGTGGTGGAGCCCTTGCTAATGGCAGGCTATTCTTTTGCTAAGGTGTTAGCCCACGTAAAGTTTATGGAAAGATTGTGTAATAAGGCTTATGGAGTGAGTGGTGGTGATGTTGGATCCTCCATCCGTGGTGGCCAATCGGGTGCTGGTCATAGTTCTTGTAAGAATAAGCTAGCATGGCGGTGCTTTAAGTATGGCATGGAGGGTCATTATGCCAAATCTTGCCGCCAATGGGGCAACATTCAGCCTACTTCGCATTGTGTTCAGACAGGTGGTGCTAGTGATACCTTGTCAGGGAATTCATCCCAGCCAGTATTGTCTATGAATCAGACTTTGTCACCACCAATTCAGGTGGCATCATCTGAAATTTAGATCGTACCACAGATTTCAGTGGGGTTCAATCAAAGATTGGGGTTTAGAGTTTCGAACATGCTGCAGGCAGTGTTCTTGTTGTGACCTTATGCCGAGGTGGTCTAAATTTTATGCCAAAGGATTTATCAAAGCGTAGGAGATTAGGGTTATGCTTGCATTATGGTAGCTCTAGTTATTCCCATAGGGTTTTCCCTCAAGGCCCGGTGTAATGTGATCGTGGAGTAATAGGTCACCGTTGCAGAGAGTGCCCCCAGTGAGGGGTGATTCAATATTTAGTTTATGGTGGACCTGAGTTAGTGTTTCCACTAAGTTAGAGGTGTTCATCTTGGAGAGGTGAGTGCCCCAGGTAAATCTCAGCGTGGTGAGTAGGTGGTTTGAATTGGGTTTTGGTTAATCATGGACAGGCTATGATATTGTTACCTTAACTTCAGCAGATGGAGAGGCGAAGATCTCAGGTTTGATTTTACATTATTGTTATCTATTCTGACGTTCATTTGATTGATTTTTGCTAACCCTTTGTCTTAGTAACCTATTGGTTTGCCTTGGTGATTTTTTTTGCTACCTATCAGATTATTTTATTTTCACTATGTGTTATTGTTGGCTAATAGCCCACAAATTGATAGTTATTTCTTGTCACTTTATAACTGAATTCTTTAGTAGTGGATTGGTATGCTAGAGCTGATTTGGTAGCTGACTGAGAGGCTTGAGCATTGTTATACCATGATGATACTAGGCCTGGTTTTGTTTCAATGATAGCTGAATCATTTTGTGGTTAGAAGTATTGTATTTCATGATATGGGTAGGATACCCTTGTTCTCTACATAGTTCTAGATTTTGGCAATGAGTTATCATAAGCAAATAGATAGTAAAGAAATGCACTCATTGCCTGCACTTCAAGAGTCTACTCTAATGACTCAACTTGTCTAGCCAAGGAGTAAGAACTAAGAAGTGGGTATCTAGTGCATCTAATGGATTGTCATGCCCCAAGACTACCCCTCACACTGGACTTGGAACTTGGAACCCTAGAGGATTCCAAGTCAACACCTAGGCATATATTCATAAGCATCATAAAACATAGACAATAAACTTTAGACTTAGGAAGTACTTTATCCATTATGTGGAAATAAAAGTTAGATGGACCATAAAACATGAGCCTGGAGTTCTATCATAGTCATACTACACATCTATCCAAAAGCCTCTAGTCATAAGAAACATCTACGCACGGACAAGGCCCCCGACCGACCCCAAACCCAGAATAACAAGAATAAGGAAAACTACTACTTCTGGAGCCCCTAGAGTTAGAAGAACTCAACCCAACTGATCTGCGTGGATTGAAACATTTTATGCACGAACCTGGGAACTATAACAGTATCTATGTCACTTGAAAAATATAGGCAATAAAAGTATGTAGACAGTACATTTAAGGTACATAGTAGTAGGAATGCAGTAAAAAGTGCATGTAAAATATTAATTGAAAGATGAAAAGTTATGAATCATCATGATTAAAAAGTTGTTACTTGAGATCATAGTGAAAGCTTAAAGTAAGAGTTTCCAAAGACAACTTGTGGTACATATAACTTTGAAGTCCTTTGAATAATAGTAAATGCAATCTTATATCATAAAGAGGTAACATATAATTTGACTTTCTTAGGTGGGAAAATGGGTTGGAGTTTCTCTTAACTGACATAACCATGTGATCTACATAGAGTTCGGTGTGCTTCCCCAACACCGACAAAGAGGGGTGGTAACTGGATAAATTTAACACCAAACATACATTAGGATCCTTACATTATCCTTAGTGATTTTGGATTCATAAATACTTAACTCACTTTAAAATTCATCATTTGGAACATCTTGTCGTTATCATTGGTAAATCATATCTCGAGCCCCTTATTGGCTCCTTATCATTTCATAAAACATAATTGTTTACATCATTGTGACATCAAGTGTCCTTTACTTAAAACATTGACTCATGGAAAATCATGAGTTTCATAACTTACACATATCATGGAAAATATAGCTTTTAATCATGGCATCGCATTTGAATATTATCATGCTTGTAAAAACATAAAACTCCAAACCATGAATAGAAAATATAAATTTATCATGATATTGTGCATAAAATTATATAATTCATTAATTGATTAACTATGAATGATTTCTCAAGACTTGTGAAACATAAAACTCCATCCAAATTATGATATATTGAAGACCTCAAAACCAAAAAAAAAACTAAGCATAAGGGAATAAAGGTGGAATTGTGTTGTTGAACCCTAACTTGAACTTAAATGTAAATTTCTTGAAAAAAATAAGGTTGTTGACATGAGAACAGAAAAAAGTTCTCATTGAAGTCCTACATACCTGGGGTGAAAGATTTCCACATCGAAGTTATAAAAAAAAACTTGAAATCTTAGAATTGTGATAGAGAATGTAGTTTGTATTAAGAGTTGTAACCATATATTGGTATGTAGAGGGGGAAAATACTAAGTATAAAAACCCAATATTTCCTTCTAGAAAGCTTAAAAGACATACTATAGGCCCTATATGAGTGGGAAAATTACCCCTGTGACCCTATGAAATGAAGTTAAAACATATTCAAACCTGGGCATACCTGCATGCTACACTAGTAGATGCATGTAATACGGTGTGTGCTATGTTGCACAATGCACTGGCAAGTAAGTGGCCCTATGCAATGGCTTGTGCATTGCACTACACAATGTGTTCGTTTGGCAGCACGCCGCCCTTCCCTTCGTTAGTTGGAATTTTTGAGTTGGTTTTCATACGTACGCATCCGAAACTCATTTTACTTGATATACCTCTGAATACTCATTCTCGAGGTCTCGATTAACTAGAAAAATCTATGAAGATGGGTGAAACCGCTTATGTACTACAATGG
>JBDJHY010930540.1:0-24844 GCA_039654485.1 Withania somnifera
AGCCTAAATTTAGCAACCAAATATGTTACTATGGAGGAAATAACATTCCCAATCAAATGGAATTTTTGAAACGACCATCAGAGATTGTTTGAAAGAAAACACCCCTGGAACAAAAAAGAGCCAATTTCTCAACTTTCCCCAAACACACTCAAAACAATACCAAACACCTCCAGAAGAGAACCAATGATTCAAATAGCCTAAAATCATCATTTTTTAGCTGCTGGAATCATTAGGATTTTGATCCGACGCTCCAATCACCAAAATTCCACTCATGCTCCATAATGAACTTTGGTTGAAATAAATTTCCAAAAAGCATCTCAGACTCAAAACAAAAAGTTCAGGACATGAAATAAAGGTTAAACTAGACCAAAGTCGGCATTTAGAAGCTAACAAAACTTTCTGGATCCTATTCCGAGCGTGTTTACTAAGATTTTACTCTCGAGTATCACTAGTGTAAGGTTAAGCTTTCAAAATATGGGAACTGGGATAATAGGCTATAGAACTGCCAGGAAACAAAACTAACAGTCCTAGCAAGTTATAAATTACTTGAGAAAGCTAACAGAAAGCTCTAAACACCAAACGGGTCATTACAGAAATTCAAAGTGGGGTTTAACCAGAACCAATTAAAATCAGTTAGCTATAGTATGAATTAGAGGGAAATACGAAATGAGAAATAAATATAACTATTTGAGAAGCTTCTAGGAGCATAAAAAATCTTTATCTCACTGGTTGACAGAAAATCTAATGAGATTTGGAAACGTTAAAGCCATGTTTGAAGATTTTTTTCTTGAAACATTTTGAGAGAGTTACTTTGTGAACTATTGAGAGATCATTTGGATGGATCTTAGATTGAGATTTAAGCTTGTCTTGGTGTATTAGAGGTAAAGCTCAGTGTGTCGATTTGAGTTTTTTCCTTTCAGGCGCGTGTAAAGAAGGTAAGGAAATACATATGTATGTATGTAAAGCTGAAGGGAAATAACAAGGGATTTTGGGCTTAGTAGTGGTCCAAATGGACTGATTTTGTCCAATGTAATGGATCCAAAATATTTTTAGGATTAGCCAAATTGAACTAATAGTAAGGCTAATTAAGATGAAGTGCCTCGGATTAATTAATTGAGATTTTAATCCACACATTTGAAATATTATCTCTGCAAATGAATTATTTTATAAAAATTTTAATTTGACCTGATTTCAATTAATTTTGCAAAACTAGACAATTTAATCAAATTCATCACAATTCCGAAAAAAAAGTCCCTTAGATTATTTCTTTTAAATAATATACATCCACACATACATCATATCTATAGATATAGATATATTTATCTTTTTCAATGACAACTTTTGCATTTAACTTTGAAAAAATAGACTAAATTTTGCAAATCAATTAATTACATTATTTAAAGAATTAAAAATCAATAATTAATATAATATGGGAGGGTCAAAATTGACTGTCAACAGCTTCCCCCCGATTTATCTGTTATCGAGGAAAGAGACCAGGGTAAATCGATTTTGACAAACTCAATTTTAACCGGCCACTCAATTTATCTCTTGAAAGAAGGAGGACTTGAGGAATTATGGTCGGACCTTAGCATCAAGATTTCTACTTACCACAGGTTACATGAGATTTTAGTTCAGTACGCTAGATTGTAAGCATAATTTCAAAGATTCTCCAAGCTTTCGATTCTAAATTTGGTAATATTGAAAAGTTGAGAGAGGGGAGAATTGGAGGGGGGCATACAAGTTTTCATATGGATCCCAACCTACATATACCAATATAAGGGAATTAGGATGCTTGTAGTTCAACTCAATTGGTAGAAAAGGCAGTATTTTTATGCTAAGATAATCTTTGGTTAAGATGAGAGACGGAAGAATTGAGGTTGATAAAAGAGGCTTGCAACTAATTAAATATGAATGTGGAGGCCTCACACCCATAAATAAGATCTACATGGACATAATTTCCAAGAATCTAGGTGTATGATCTCCTGAATTTGAGAGAAAGAAAATCTACTTCCATCGTGAATCAAGAAAATATTCTAGATGCGAAACAGAAACTAGAAAGACAAAAACCCACATGTCTTATGATAGCGGTGCAATTTGATAGTGGTAAAAATCAATCCTCAATTCTCTCCCAAATATTTTGACATCCAATTCGAAAGGTGTCCCAGTTTGCTTCTAAGAAAACATTCTATGTTATACTGCATCCAATTTGGAGTAGTTCATACCTGTGGTTCTATTTTGAGAATTTCATCCTCGCGAATGCTCTCAAAAAAATCGATACAGGATAATTAGTAGTAAAATAATTCACCATGAAGAAATGGTTTATACCTTCCATTTAAACCTCAAAGGATGATACCATTCTTTCCTGTCTCTGACTTTTTGTAAAGTATCTTTCCTTGTACTTCTTTGACACCATGGGAAATGAAGTATTTGGATATTTTACATGATATACTCTACCTTCTTTCATTTCTTAAAACTAAATGGTGTATTCTATTATCTACCACTTGTAGTTCCTTGAAAATAAATATTGCACGCTAGTCTCCTCCGATTTGTCATTTCTTGAAAATTAAATACTTGCACTCTAGTCTTCATGGACTTGTTGTATCTTGAAAGTAAATAATGCACACTGAAGTGGACCTTTCAAAAATATAATGCAATGGACCTCTCAACAAAATTGAAAAATATTTTTAGTAGTAAGGCAATTCAAAATAGAGTAGTAGGGTCCTTTAAAACTTTGCAGAAAAAAGATGTTTTTCTGCATCCAGTTTGCAGTTGTCTTAACCTATGGTTTTAGTTTGATAAGTTCATCCTTGCGGATGCTCTCGACAAAATTTAAAACAAATTGTTAGTAGTAAAGCAATTCAATGGAAGAGATAGTTCTTTTACCATACCTCCATGTGCGTCATCCACCTTATGGGTGGCCTTTGTGATAGTTTTTTAACAAATTCGATCAGACAGTCCTTGCAATCTCTTGCAAAGTTCTTAATGTATTTGGTCCAGTTTAGCGTGTCATCCATATTGATATATCTTTTGGATCGCCATTTATTCATTTTTGGGAAATCTAGAACATCTTTAATTTGGCGTTATTACTACTTACAGATAACCCTCCGACATTACCTCAATTTTGACTCTTATTGGTGATTAAGCCCATCGGGGGACATGGGGATCCATTAGTGGGACATTAGTCAGTTTGTTGGAGGGATAATTAGGATTTGTTTACTAAACATGAGTCAATCGTTCAAGGGGAAGACCGAGATTTATCAAGTGAATATAAGTTGATCTGTTAGGAGGGGACGACCAAATTCATCAATTGAATATAAGTAGGTCCATTAGCCGGATGACTAGGATTCATCAATTGAACATGAGTCGGTCTGTTAGGGGGATGACTAAGATTTATCAATTCAACATGACTTGGTCTATTAGGGGGATGATTAGGATTCATCAAGTGAATATGAGCCGATCTTTCAGGGGGACGATTGGGATTTATTTAGAGGATATAAGTCAATCCATTAGGGTGACGACTGGGATTCATCAAGTAAATATGAGTCGATCTATCAGTGGGACGACCGTAATCCATCAAGTAAATATAAGTCAATCCAATAGGGAGATGACTGGAATCCATCAATTGAATATTAGTCAATCCATCAAGAGGATAACTGAGATTCATCAATCGAATATGAGTCTGTCTGGCAGGGGGATGACTGGGATTCATCAAGTGAATATCAGTCAATTCATCTGGGGGGAAGACTGGTATTCATCAATTGAATATGACTCGGTCCTTTAGGGGGCGACTGGGATTTATCAATTGAACATGAGTCGGTTCGTCAAAGGGATGACTAGGATTTATCGGGTGAATAGGAGTAGATCCATCAAGGGGGAAACTAGGATTCATCGATTGAACATGAGCATGTCAATCAGTGGAAATATTAGGATTCTTCAATTAAATATCAGTTGATACGTTAGAGGGACAACTGGGATTCAACAATGAGATATAAAGGGGTGTCCTCTAGAGGGACAAATAAGGGTGATTATCCAACTGTAGTGGGGTCGACATCATGATAATTGTCACACTATAATGAGGTGGATAGCTTGATAATTGTAACACTGTAATGAGGTGACATCTCAATAATTGTCACTATATAACAAGGTGGATAGCTCGATAATTTTCACACTGTAACGAGGTGGATGGCTCGACAATTGTCACACTGTAACAAGGTGGATGGATTGATAATTGTCATACTATAACAAGGTGGATAGCTCGATTTTATCCTTCAAACATCTCTAAAAAGAGATATCTTGATCTTTTACAACTCATACATCATCTCATTTGTGGAATTGATGTGACTTATAGATGCCTTCACAATAAAAATAAACATGATGACTCTCTCTACAGGTCTGAAATAGAAAGTATATTTTACATTTTGACTTGATACTTTGACATGTCTGATATACTCCTGCACCTGTGCTCAAGGTAAATGATTAGTAGACATTGTGTCTTTTTTACTAGCAACCAAAGTCAATATTTCAATAAAAAAAATTATAAAATACTTATGGTATAGGAGCAATTGCGTTCTTCCTCAGAAGGATTCACAAGAAAATATCTTCTTACACATGAGAAAATTTGATAGAATATAAGATCTACTTTCAACTATCTCATGTTTATCGTGAATTATTGAGGATCATTTTTTCATCTTGGGGGATCCCGATGAGATACTCGACTATGTACACTTTTTGTACTTGCACTCAAAGTAAAGGATTAGCATACACAATGTTGCTTTTATGAGCGAATAAAGTCAACACATTCTAAAAGAACTTTAGAAATTTAGAAATATGCTCTTGTCTATAGAGGCAATTCGTGTATAGTACATCATTTCTTTCTTCAAGTAGATATAAGAATGAACATCCCTTTACATATGAGCAAAAAATACGAATTCTATTTGAAAAACATAACATATCTCTTTTGAACATCTCATGTTCGTCATGACTTGATGGCTTTAGAAAGAAATTTCATTGTTTTAGTGGTCTTTGGAGACACCTAATGACTTTTTTATCTCTCCATCTTATGGGTAAATCAATAGAAGGCCTTCTAGTCAAGGTGTGGATGTTCTTTATCATCTTGCTAACATGTTTTAAAGATTTTCAGGACTTGTAGTGAACTTTGAGATGCTTCTTCCAGAACCTTAGCGAAGAAATGAATCTGAAGATATTTGAAGTTGTATCTACACTCTAGTATCATATATGGAAATTTTGAGGCTCTCCTCAAATTTTCTTCTCCAGTTGAGGGTACAGACCATTAATAGCAGATTCTGGCACTTCTATAGAACTTTTGATGTCCTTCACAAAAATTCTTCCCTAGTTACAATCTTACTCATTTTTCAACCTTGACTTATTGAGAAGATCTTATTTGCTAAGAATTATTGAGTTCCACTCAAAATATTTTCTCCAGTTCCATTGTGGGGGTATATGACCAAACTATTATGGTGCCTACTATCCCGTTGAGGTAGGAATCAGGTAAAATATACTTCCCAGCAAAACTTTTTTGATGAAAATTATTGATTGTTAAGAATTCTATCATTACCAGAGATATGGTTTAGTTAAGTGTCATCGTGTAACGGCCCAAGTTATACTTCTCACAACCCTTGTCATCGTATCTAACAATGTTTCCTACAAAACTTAAGGAAAGTGTTAGGAATCATAATGAGGTGATAAAAATATAATAATAGGCTAAGTTAAAGAAGCTTTTCTGAGTTGTTATGGTTAGGCCATAGAAGATGTGAATATGAACTTCTCCATTCATTGATGGTTTTTACGTTTTCATCTTTGTGACTCTGTCATTCCTTCACCCAAAGAAAGATTCTTAGTTTGGCAGACTGGTTTGGATTGTCCTTGTCTTTATTGCATTCTTTCTATCTTTGGATTTGTAGACTTGTTGTATTTGAAGTTCCTTCTTGGTGGAATTTTTGAGGAGCCTCCCCAAAAATTCTTCCCTAGTACAAAATACTTGTAATCTCGGCATATCTTAATGTGGGATTTCGGATCCCTCCTCGGAGTACTTTCTAATTTGCAAATTTTGATAAGACCCTCAGACCGTATTTACAAGGGAAACATTGACTTGTGGAATTTTTAGGTCCTCTCAAAAATTCTTCCTAGTTTTCATTAAGGGAGAATGGAAATTATATTGGGAATATGATCAATCTGGTATGGCCCTACGTATCCTTTTCTTAGGAATTCAGGTCAAACGTAGTTCATATTATAAGGAAATGGTGCAGTAGTAATTGTAATTAAGTAAATCAATAGTAAGCGTTGCATAAGAAAGAAAAAAATAACTTCATATATAGGGCCCTTGCTAGCTTCGCTGCACACTCCTTTTTTACTATTGATGGAAAATGTCCTTGCTTGAAATATCTTGATGTCACTTATAAGTAGGAACCATGATATAAGCTCCTCAATTATGACCAACTGATTGCCAATAAAGCTCCGTGTTTAGTTCTTGAGTGTTGAGCAATTCTTGGTATCATGTCTCATTGCTCCTGAATGATATTCACATCTTTGATCAGCTTTGTAAAATTTTCCTAAAGGATTATCTGGTCTTCCTTGTTGGGTAGACCACACCTGCAGTATTCAACCTTTCATAAAACCGATTTTCAGATTCCAGAAGTAATGTGAATACCTTAGGAGGCTCCTTATAATTCAAATAAGATGACTCTTTCCGGTTGACATGGTATTTTTGGAATTGCCTCTATGTGTCAAGCACAAACTGGTTCTTCTAACAACAAACACTTCTTCTTCTTTTCCATTCGACCTATTCTTAGTATCATGTAGTGTAGTAATTTTCTTAGACTTAAAATATTCCTTTAGTGCTTCTCATCTTGAGGATTTTGGAGAATGTTTTTACCATCAAAGAAACCATTCTTTCATAATACACAGGATCTTGAACTATGATAAAAGTAGTGTTCATCACTTGTACACTCATAGGAGGATGTACCCTTGAAGATACCATTCTCCAATGGATAACATATCCATTCAAATTTTCTGTGGTTTTCTTTTTTATCTTTTCCAATAAATACTGATCTAAGGATTCCTTGATGTTAAGGTGAAATCTTTCCAAAAAGGTTTTGGTCATACGCTTCCATGTTGTCCTTTTGCACAAATCCTGATATATACACCATCCCAAAGTGTCCCTGATCAAACTTTGGATAAATAACCTCATTAATAGCTCCTTATTCTTCCTCTCCAGTGATTTTTTCATAATAAACTCTGAGATGAACCATAGGATCTTGGTTCCATCGAAGATATCAAATTTTAGTACTTCATATCCCTCAAGTAGATTTAGATCTAGATGTATACAAAGATCCCCATACCCAGATCCTATAAAATCTTATGCTGGTTGAACATACTTTAAAACCTAGGAGAATTCCTTTCTTATTGTGATCCTTATTTGCTTGGTTCTCCTCTTTCTTCGTTCGTACCTTCTCTATTTTTTTGTAATGGTCAAGTTCAGTTCAAATTTGAGGATCATCTCTCAAATTATGAGTTGTCTATAAGATGGTGAATTAGCCAATGATGTGCATACTTGTAGGGTAATTTTTAAAAGTAGGATGATTTAGATTAGTAAGGAGTGGCATCGGGTACGATAATGTGACATTTTTGTATGCCGATAACTGAGTTTGGTGTGAAGGTATGACATTATGATATATGGGTAGTGGATCTTAATGCAAGTGTATGTCATTTTGGTAGTGGATATTATTTGGAAGTTGATCTTGTCAGAGTTGCAGCAAGATATTGATTTGTAGTAATCTAGTCTACAAGAGGCAAAGTAGGAAAAATATTTCTGGATTTTGTGTCATATGTTTGGAAATAGTTAAGAATATATGAGTTTACGTGTGTGATTGTAATTAGTAATTTTCCTTGATCAGAAGAAAATGTATGTATTACAGAATCTGTCATTATCAAATCCTTGGTAATATGCTTTCAAGTTTGCAAATTGGTAATTTGTTGAACCAAACATGTATCAAGCTTATTACCTTTTAGTGAAAGTTTTATGATCTGAGACCTCAAGATTGTGAAACCCTATCTCCATTTCCCTTGCTCCTTTTCTGTATGTCCCACCTATCACTTCTAACTTTCTCTTTTCTTTCCCATGGTGCCGGGAAAAGCAGGGAGCTTTGGTCTTCTAATGTGTCCCCTTTTAAAAGAAAAAAACTCAAAAGGCAAAAAGTTATTTTATTTACCATATTGATTAGAATGGAAATCCGTATAAGCAACCAACATATGTTTTGCTCTAAACAAGATTGGTCAAGACTTCAAGAAGGGAGGAGATTTATGAAATTGTTCTAAAGTTTGAGGGTAAAGTAGTAAAATATGAATTACTAGAAAATAGAGTAATTGATTTGGAAAATTCGATTCATGTTGAACACAAGCCCTATCTCAGTCTAACCTTTTCTGTATCTTATGTTCAGCATGAGTCAACCTGTTGACAAATAAATAGAGCAAGGTATCTATTTAGGAAGTTTTAGAAAAAAAAAGGAATTCTAAAATTATATTTGACTAATGGGCACTTGTTTAGTCACAAAAAAGGGTGAAAAGGGAGAAACTTGATAGTAGCGTGATTTTTAAGAATGTCGTGATCAATATGAATCAAATGAAGACCTGGTGGCTTTTTAAAAAAACTTTAGGATATTGAATTTTTCAAGTGGACTCTCGGGAAAGTATTTTTAGTAATTCTGGATTTCTGAGTTTATATGCCTAGTGATGCTCTATGATTTGAAAATGAAATAATGGACCTATCAATTTTGAAGAAAAACAAGTGTATTTAAACATATAAGTCAGACAGTCACGAAGAACGCATATTAGATAGCACACAATGCACAAATAATACATATAGCATCCAAAAATAAATGTGACTTCTTATACACCAAAGGTAGGCCTAACGTATTGAAGGATAATTTGCTTTTGAACCAATATTTTATCTTAAAAATACATTTCATTAGCACACAATCATAATAAAACCTAACTTCTTGTTTCTTTTTTCTTTTTCTCTTTTTTTTTTTTTTTTGAAAACAGATAAATCTTAAAATCCCAAAAAATAACAAACCAGTTCAAACAGTGAATAATTCACATAAATATGAAAGTACATCATTGACTAGAAAGTCAAATGGACTAAGGTAGGTATGCTAATAGGCCTATGCCCTCCATCGTATAGGGTCATCCTAGGCAATGCCTAAATTCAGGTTTACTCATCTCTATCCTAGGTGTCTAAGGGTGGGATTTTGAATTGACTAGTTACCAGGATGGACTATCCAAGTTGGAATTTTAGACAATAATTGGCTACAGCGTGTAGCAATAGTCTTAACGTTTATTCCAAAAAATAATTTTCTTCCAGAGTAGATGATCACGTGAAGCGTGTCACTTCCTAAGGAAGGAAAAATAAAATCAGGCCAACTGGCTGGAAGATGCCATGAAGAATGCAATGACATTTTAAAATGTGAAAATATAAATATGTAATTACATAAAACATGTTGTTAGTCACAGTGAGTTAGAAAATCAGTTAGAGTCTTAAATGTATCTGCGGCAGTCGTCATCTCTATTTTACTTTCTCTTTTTCTATTATAGGAAAAATAAATGAAGTTTTTAAGGGAAGTAAAAGTAAATGGGCAAGTGTTAAACTATTTCAATAATTTAAAAAATATCAAAATAATTTGAAAAATAGAGTCACCGCTTAATTTTTTAAAGAAATTAAGAAGAAAAGTTTATTAATAAACTTTGAATTTCGAAAATAGGAACAAAACACAAAGTTAAAGAAATCTGGGAAAGGATTCTATAATGTCCCGAGAGTTTTTTAAGGCACCTCAGAAACATTACTAAATGGGTTATAACAAAAACATTTGTTAGGTTGAAAAATTAGTAAAGATTAATCACATTTTTAAAACAGACATATTTTGGTCACGTTCCCAAAATATAAACACTCTTACGAAAAACTTAACTAATTTGACAGAGACGAGTGATTTTTTGTGAACTTTTATAACAAGAGACATGATAATCTTGTGTAAGACCTTGAGATATAATCAATATCAAAGATGTGATAATTGCTTAATTTTTGAAAATTTTACTCCATTTGTTTCAACTTTTACTATTTGAAAAATGAAATGAGTAGATAAATTGATTATTTATAAAAATCAAAAGAACGGAGAATAGGCTACATCCTTGGGAATTTATTATAGACAAATTTCAAAATTTATAAGTATTAACTATAAACAAGTCAACTAAGCATACATATAAAATAAAGATAAGAGTTTAAAGGGTGAGCTTGGGGATCTGGCATTAGGACCATTAATCTTCTTTAATTCTCTAGTATTCATGCCTTTTGATCTTCAAGTCTTGAATCCATTTGGTGGAGACTAACTCAATAGATATGTACTTTCGCATAACGGTCTAAATTGTCTCGGAAGAAGGTTTCATGCAAAGGAAAGAAAATAAGGATTAGAGAAGAAAAAATTCTATTATATTATGATTTTAAGCCGACAGTATAATATAAATATTCATAAACAAACACATAGACAAAGGGTAACGATCAAGTCATTTATAATACAGTTATTCCCAATATACCTTTTACTAACCAATAAACTTATAGGATACAAAGTTTCAACCCGAAGCCTACATATTAATCGTTAAGACACTGAGGATTGAGATTTTAAAGAGCCATTTTTAAGAAAAAAGAACTTTTATCCTTTTAAGAGCATGCTATATGGTTGACTGATGATGAACTGGAATGCAAATAGAAAGAGTTATTAAAGTAGATTATCTCTTTTTTTGTGGCGTAAATAATATTCAAGATAGGTTTCAACCTTTTCAAATCAAGGCCCTGGGTTTCACAAGCCTTTATATGGGAAAATACTCATACTGAGTTGATAAGTCACCAAATTTAGCTGAACAAATTCACACAGAAAGCATAACTTATATTTCCAGTCCAGATTTTATAAAAACAGGGGGAGAATCTGACCCTATTAAGAACTAATAGCAGCCACATCTTAAAAGAAAATAAAAATGACAATGGGTAAATTTCTAGCAAGTTTTATATGCATATGATATATTCCAGTTCCCTAAATAGTATCTATAAAGAATATCAAAGAGCACCAGCAATATTATTAGCATGTAACAATCCAATTCGGTTTCATGTTACCCAGTTCATGCTAGTAATAAAAGAATATCAAAACATAGTTTTTAGTATGAGTCTACACAGTCATGCACATAAAGTATTTAAATGAAA
Source organism: Withania somnifera (assembly GCA_039654485.1). NCBI lineage: Eukaryota > Viridiplantae > Streptophyta > Magnoliopsida > Solanales > Solanaceae > Withania > Withania somnifera. Next base: position 11,264 of record JBDJHY010930540.1, read on the forward strand.
GCACACTTGCATGAATTTACATCAGTCATGCATCCAAATATCATGCTCATTGATTAGGAAATTAAGATCTAGGATACTCATCCAAGATTTCATGCCACCCTGCAAGACAAGGTAAATTACACTTAAGAATAACCCATTATATTTATACATTATTATATTGTAAACACAATCAAGCAGTTGACTATCATAATTAAACTATATCAACTCATAATGCAGGAATAGAGAAGACCAAAAGCTTAAAACAAACTCATTTTGTATAAGCTTAGAGGCTTGGTCAAAAATTAGAGTAATCATTCTTGCATTCATATGCGCCAAACAAAAAATGGAACCTTAACAAAGCTGAGAGCTATCAAAATAGTTACATAGTTACTGTAGGTAAATCCCAAATGGCTGCAAGCATTTAATCAACTCCTGGGAATTTCAAAACTCTGTATTGGTTTGATCATAAATAGTCAAAAAAACACATATGTAAAGCATACTAAAACCTTTATATATATATATATATATATATATATATATATATATTAGACATATTAAAGCTATAAAGATAGACTCAAAATATTAATACAACATGCATTTTGCAAGTGGAGATCAATGAAAAATTATCGCCTAATACTACAGTTTGGTCATTTATAACATATGGCAGGTAGTATTCATACTCTTAGAAGCATATAAAACAATACCAAAGTTCATTTACATACAATTTGTCAGTTTATTCAATGTGAAGAATCATATAGGATAATATATTTTTCTAGTATATTTATACTCGGTAAATTTTCAAACTTTGCCAAAGGTGATAAGTATTCATGCTTGCAAGGATATGGGTTAAAATGTCTAAGAAGGAAATATCTTGTAGGTAGGTTTTGGGATAAAACATTATGTAGAAAAAATGTGAAGTCCATTAGAACTCGGCCAGCTTCTACTAATGCAACTGAATTGGGGAGTTTTCATGAGTTGACTAGTTTTTACTAGCACTTTATGAAAAGAATTAGATCTATTACCTCTCCAATGATCTAATTGATCAAGAAGGATGTCCCCTTTATAGGGGAAAACACAAGAAAAATCTTTCCAAGCATTAAAGTACATGTTGTGTTATCATCATTGCTCCAACTACCCAATTTTGATAAAGTTATAAAGGTTCAATATAATACTTCAGTTTTGTTATATGCGGTGTGTTGATGCAAGAGGGAAATTCATTGGCCTGTTTTAATGAATAGATAAAGGGAATTCTTTGAATACTCAACATGTGATCAAGAGTTGTATGCTCTTGTATAGGTGTTGGCTCATTGGAAAAATTATTTATAGTATAAGGAATTTGTGATAAGGACCGACCATGAGTCCTTAAAGAATCTCCAGGGGCAATCAAAGTGAACAAGAGACATGATAAATTGAGTATAATGATATCTTTTCTCATGTGATCAACTACAAGCAAGGCAAACAGAATATAGTAGTGCATGACCTATCAAGAAGGTTTGTGTTGGTCAATACCTTGACTTTTAGAATAACGGGATTTGATAGCCTAAAGGAATTCTACTCTATGGATTCAGACTTCAAAGGTATATTAATGAATTTGGTCAAGGGAAACTTGTTGATAGGTTTCAATTGACTAATGGATACTTGTTTAAGAATGGAAGAGGTGTGTCCCCATGAGTTTATGGAGAGAATTGCTCGTCAAGGAAACCTATAGTGGTGAGATGATGAGACAACTTTGGTGTATCCAATATGCTTGACATTCTCATGGAACAATTCTATTATCCTAAGATGAGGCTTGACATAGAAATAATAAGTGGACAATGTCTACAATGTAAGCAAGCAGAACTTACAACTAGACCTCAAGGTATGTACGGTCCTCTCCCTACTCCTAGTGGTACATGGATGGAAATTTCTATGGATTTTGTGTTAGGACTCCTTTGTACTAAGAGTGGAAGCGATAGTATATTTTTGGTAGTGAATCTATTCTCTAAAATATCTTATTTTATTCCACGCCATAAGTGTGAAGATACATCTCATGTTACATCTTTGTTTGTAAGTAATGTGCTTAAATTGCATGGAGTCCTCAAACTATTGTTAGCAATAGGAATTCCAAATCTATGAGCTATTTTTTGAAGAGTCTATAGGATACACTTGGTACCAAATTTTTCTCTCTCCTTATTTTCTTCCTTAAATGGATGGTCAAGTCGAGGTATTAAATTGAACTCTTGAGAGAATACTTCATTGTATGAATGAGAGATTCTCAACTTCTTGGGAGGATCATTTCCCTTTGATTAAATTTGCATATCGTTGGTCTTTCATTCCCCTATTGATGACTTTATTTTAATCATGTTATAGGTTTAACCCATTATTTCCTTTAACCTTAATATGGTTTGTCTAGTGATGTTATTATAAGATTAGAACAAAGTAAAAGGCAATGGAAACGTTGAAGATCCACTCCAAGGTGAAATAATCCATTGAAAATTAAAAATCTATGGTGGATCATTCAAAGAGACGTGGGTGGAAGAAAGTGATTTTTCAACCAAACAATTGGGTTTGGGTCCATTTATGAAAGGATAGGTTCCCATGAAATAAAAAAGGAAGCTAATCCCAAGGGGGATAGCCCCTTTAAAATGTTCTAACAAATCAACGACAATGTCTATAAGATCGACTTATCATGTGAGAATGATGTTCATAACATTTTCAATATAAGTGAGATGTACCCAAATATTGTAGGTGGCCTTATGGACAATGAGGACGAATTATTTCTAAGAAGGGGAGGATGATACAGTTCAAATAGCACATCCCCATCAAGGTTATTCACATGAAACCAATACAAGGATCTACAAGATATGAAGTGGAGGTTTCTAAAGAGTTTAAAATACATTAAAGGATGATCTACAATGTGTGGGAGGTCCAAACAAAGGAAGAATAATCTGATCAGCATGAATTTCTCCAATCATGAAGGTAAAGTTATGGGGTTTTGCAGTGTTGCGATCCGTCATGATGTTTGGCGAGGTCTATTTCACTTTGGTGATGATACCCCACAAGTTGGAGAGCTTATGAAGCCTCAAGGGTCTTTTAGTCTATCTTTTTCAGTAAAGACTATGTTTATAAAGCTAAGACTATAAAAGGTGTCTTACTTTATTTCAATACTTAGACTTTGATGATTGAATACTATAAAGCTTGGAAGCTTGTAGCTAAACTTAGTGATAGAGTAATCTAGTGGTTACTGTAGCTAATCTTGTAGTGTATTCATAGTTGAGTGATTAGAAGTTGAATCTCTTTGTTGCTTGTTTAACTTCTTTGCTTAATTAACTAAAATGTCATCCATTTGTATCTAATTAATTGGTTTCTTTTTTATTGATTGAGTTATGTTTTCAATTTTCAATTAGGTTCAATTGGGAGGTAAGGGTATTAAACCTCTTGATGGCCATAAATTGAATTGTATTTTATTGATTCTGCATACGTTTTTGTATATTTTTTTGTATTAGATTTCAATTATTTAACCCCTATTTGAATTAATATCACCCCTTCTTGTTTTACATGGAGGTCATTTGTACCTCATACCAAACATCGTTATTTCTAATCTTGATCTTTTCTGGTATGCTCATATATACACCTTAACATCCTCATCTTCATGAATTCCATCTTCTAAATATGAGAGTTCTTAAATGTCCAACACTTTACCACATACGACATAGTCAGTCAATGGAACACCCCTGACTTCCAGGATAGGATTTGAACCTCCTGCATATATGATTAGACTCAAATCAAATGAGTTTTAACTTTAACCTAGGTGTTAAATTCAATTTGTAAGTGTATGAAGAGCTTTGTATATGAACTAGAGTTCTAAGGAACCCCTAGCACAAAGTTGAGTTGAAAGATTCTCTACCAATTTAGTTTTTATATAGATTCATACATGGGTCAAATTGAAATGAGTGTATCTCCTAAATATGAGGATTTATGTGTCCTATAATGTAATACCCCAATTTCCTCATGAATCCAGCATGTGTTTCATGGTGTGGATGAGTGAAATGATATTCCTTGACCCCTTGGAAAGCTTGGAATTGATTGGGGGTCATTCCAACCTTTAAATGAGTGTTTTTAGACATTAAAGTTACCATTGTATCACTCTTAGAAGTCCTACGTGATTTGAAATGTGTCACTTTGAGTTAGAGTGTGTAGAGGCAAAATTACTGAGGCCTAGCATGACACTGAAGATGTCATGCTTGGCCAGTGGGCACCACATGAGATATGACACGCTGGGTGTCGCACCCAATGTGTATTTTTCCACTTTTCTTTAGTTTTTGCAAGGGTATTTTGGTCCTTTTCCCCTATCCTATGATTACAAAACCATATCATTTTAGATCCTATAAGAGTGTTTCGGACAAATTATTTTTCTAAAAATCTCTAAAGGTCCAACACTTAGAACAGAAAAAAGAGAATAAAACAAGCATATTCCCTCTCAACTCTCTCTCAGGCTACGATTCTTCAAAAAGGGCTTCAAAAATATCCATCTACTGATGTATTCAGTCTAAAAAATCTTCAAGAGGGTATGTATGACATTTAACATGGGTTGCCTTCCATTCTTGTGTTCAATTTTTCAAGTTTGAGCTTCAAGTTGAGATTCTAGGGCTTATCTCAATTATCCTGATTATGATTAAGCTATTCTCCTAGAATATTCTATGATGATTATTGTTGAGTTTACATGATGTTACATGTTGTTTTATGAATTTTTATGTCATTATGAATTAAATTCGAATCACATGTTAGTATATTGAGTGAATTTTTCATGGCATGCTTATAATTTCATAACAAAACCATGATTTATGGCTAGTATTCATGTTTTTGTCAGATTTACAAGGGTTAAGCCTCTTTTATGATGTTGGTCAGTTTTTTATAAATTATTTGGATCTTCAAAGTTTCAAGCCCATACCAGTGTTAGTCAGAATTCCTTGATCGTATGGCTTTACAAATATTTTAGCCAAGTTCATAGACAAGTTATAAAAATATATTTGAATACCTAAATTTATACGGTCAATATGTTACAGAATGTGAAAGGAAAGTCATTTGTCAATTAGACAACCATTATGTCTAGAAGTCTTAATCAGTTTTACTTAGTTAGTTGGTAATTAAAATATTCTCCACTGATCAAGGTAGGGAGAAAATGTTAGTTTTAGTTTTTGGACATAGTTTTAGCACCGAACGGATTCGGGCATGAGGAACTATCTCATAAATACATTCCACCGTAGGATGTTATGGACAAAATGGTTCATGGGTTAGTGGATCCACAAGGAAATTTATGAATGGCACTATTGTCATGCCTCGGAGTTCCCCCTAGGTGGGACCGACATCCTTAGCCACCAGGTTGCCTCTGTAACCTTAGATTGACCCTTGGCTCATGCTTAGCTCTATCAATTACACTCAGCAAAGGAAATATCAATAATAACATAAGAAACTGTGAACCTCACATCAAAAAATATAGAAGTAAATCAATAAATTGAAACTCAAAATTCAACTCTAACTCAACATCTGTCTGTAAGCCACTATACTCTAACGGTTTGACTACTAGGACAATATCCCAAGCTAGTGTCAAAAATAAAATAAATAAAGAACATGTCTATTAGTATGGATCTTCTTAACATAAAATAATAAAATAATACTAGCATATTTTCCCCCGAAGCAATAGGATTTATAAGTCTTCAAATATCTACGAGTGCAAATACAATCAACCACAGGCATACGGAAGGCTAAAATGATCTGCAGGGGGCTTGGAGTAATATAGAAAGTATGGAGTCATCACATGAAATATATTAAGTATTTGAGAAGGTGCAGCGGGCTACAAAAATAAATAACTCATAGCTATGAAATGCATGAAGAAGTACTAAACTCAAGTAAAGCAAATGATAAGAAAGTTTAACAATCTTCAGTTAAAAGCTTCAACTACAGAGTTAAAGTGACTCGGTATAAAATCATTTAACTCAACTGATGCCAACCATAAATAAATGGACATTAGTTTTAAATCTCTTTCAAAACTTGACACCTTATACTGACTTTATTGACTCTACTAACTTTACTGACCTTGCTAACTTGACCGACCTTTTCTAACTTTAAATAACTTAACTAACCTTGACTGACACCTAGCTGATCTTTGGGAGGTTTTATAACCATCATCTCCCATGAGCAAGGCTATAGGTTCCAACATTCACCATCCTGGTAGGTTTCCTTAAACTTTGCCAAAGGTAAAGGGTGTTCATTAAACACTTATGGATCCAACTAGTAAGATATAAAGCACTCTTTGGACCATGTTGAACTTCCTATAGTTGGCAACCATTGGTTATATGATAAGGGTTTGACTAGTTGAATCCTATCGGTACTAATACTATTCCCTAGACTGACACATGTTGAACATTTATTCAATTTGCCTTAATTGAGCTACTGAACTTAGTAACTGACTCTGAACCTTTATGACTTCTTTGCTTATATTAACTGAATGAACTGGCCATTTAGGCCTTTTAACCATCCCTTTAGGTGAAGCTGACTCTAACTCAATTTTAAGCTTAAATAAAATTATGAGTATTAATTTCAAATTGACCAAGACCATATTACTTGTCCTAACCCTACAAATTACAACCTAAACCTCAAAGTTAAGTAATTTTAATACCCAAATATGAACAAGATGTTTACTTTCCAGATTATGGGTTATATTCATGAACTTGACCAAAATTCTCAATTTATGTTTTAAGAATAAACCTTGAAAACCTTATAAATTTATGTTTTAAGTCTTTCTTAAATCTCTACTACAACTTTCATGATCATGCTTCCACAACTCAAGAGTATTATGCCACTTCATCGAATATCATGCAACTTTCGTAAATGAATATGCATCATGAAAAATCTCAACAAAAAATATAATTTAGAAAACCCTAAATCACTTTACTGCAATTCTCAACTCAAATCTCAAGACTTCATAGAATAAACTAAAATCATGAGTTTATTGCTCTTATTACATACCTATTTCAACATCAAAGGTTTATCATTTATGCAAAACTTGTCAAGATTTATGATTATGTCTCAATTTTCATAAATGTGAATCTTCACTTTAAAATGCATGAAACTTAACCAATGTTAGGTAATAAACATCAAAATCATTTTTTAATGTACACTTCAAAACTTCTATCAACTTCTACCACAAGTTTCGAAATCATACTAACTCAAGAGGAATTAGTTATCAAGATCATGTAAACTTCATAATTATGACTCAAACCCATCAATAAATCATCAATTAAGGGAATCTTAATATATAGATATAAATAAGAACCCTAAACATGCCTCTAAAATTTTTGACCTTAAAGAAAAGGATTTTGTTCACAATGATGGAGAAAGTCCTTGTTCATAACCATATACCTAAATTGGAGACTTCATTAATCTTGAAATTGATGGTGGTGGTTTCTCCTTCACTTTGGAGAGAAACACCAAGTTCTTGACATTCCACGATTTGATTTCTTGAAAATCTTAAATTTCTTTCCTGGAAATTCTTGAACTGTATTGTGAATCTTGTTAGAAATCATAGCTAATGATTGGGAATAGTTACGAATACATGGAATGAATAAACCATGAAGTTGGAAGAAGAAGGAAAAACCTTATGCTTGTTCTTGAGAGAAAACTTGAGAAAACCCTTACTTTAATCTGATTATAATATAGTGAATGGAGAACATGTGGTTTGGTATTTATCACCATCCCTAGGTGATACAGCCTGAAATTTGGTAGATCGTAATTTGTATCGTTGAATGAGGTAGGTAAAAATAAAATCAAAACATATGTAGAATTTGACTGAGAATAATGAGATTATCGAGGAATTAGAGAATCCATCCCAATCCCCCAAATAATACCCAAAATGATGAATCAAACATCAATTAATTAAACAAAGAGAAACCAATTCAAATCCTCAAAAATTAGGTAACTCAATGATCAATTGACGAAGAAGAAGTTACATCGAGAAATTAAGAGAAACACCCACACTTAATCACTCAACTAAGATTACTTGAAATCTATCTAATTGGAAATCCACTCACTAACACTAAGTAGCACTAAGAGATCCCAATTGAAAAATGTTCTTCCAGTATGCCAAAAACTAATGCCAAAATTGAAAGACCAAGAATTTATACTACTCTACTTTGCATTTATTATAATTAGGACCAAAAGTGACCTAATCTGACAATTGGTCCTATAACTTTGGGTTCCTTCACATCAGGTCACCAAAGTCTTCAAATGTCTCCAAAGCTATCTTCCAAACTTAGAATTTCTCTATTTTTCTCTTATTGATGTCCTTTGGATCTCTATTAGGTATTTCAATGTTGTCCATGGATTAGATCTCTTCGACTAGACCGTGAAGCATAGGTCTAGCATGATTGGTACTTTCTAGGGTGTTATTATCCTCCTCTTCTTGGAAAGGATTCATCCTCGAATCCAAGGGAATACCTACGAGACAAGACAAGGCACAACATAAACCACAACTTTCTTTATGGTATGAGGGTTAGAATAAGGGTTTGCATAACCAATGCAATATCTACAAAAATCCAACACAATGGGCAACCAAAAAGTCCCTAATATCAAAAGAAACAAACTAGAAAGATCTTTGTTACCGTGAAAGTAATGGAAACAAACACCGAGGTCAAATAGGAAGGTATGAGATCAACAAAACTCCCATTAGCCTGGTTGTCTCTCCTACGCACATATGAACTAAACTCACATAAATGAGCATCATCATATGCAAATGGGTAATAAGAGGAAGGTTCTTCTTAAATCAACTTCATTTTAAGGAGCCTTAAATGTAAGATGACCATTGGGTTTAATAGTATCATACAAACCATCAAGTTGAGCAACACCTAGAGAAGAAAAGTTAAGGGTAGAGTACATATACCTTCGCTTCTCGAAACAAACTCATTATAAAAAAACGGTTTCACTTATAACAAATTCATCTAAGATGTCCTCAATTGACATATCTTCGAGGTTTGGGACAAATAAGGAGGAGAGAGTAGAAAATGAAGAACAAAGATCACCTTTCCTTTTGAATGGTCCTTTCCTACAAGTGTACTATCATCTTCTAGGAAGAGATTTCCAACTTTGGGAGGAATATCTTCACACTAAACAGGGTTCTCATAAATATTGTAACTCGCAGGAAAAGTTCCCATATCATCATGTTTCACCTTACTAGATATTTCATAAGGAGTGATTTCATTATCATATTCAAACAAGACATTATACTTAAAGAAGGAACTATCAGCCAAAGAAGAAGACTTCATACATGTAAGTTCACTCCCCAAAAGACCAACATTATTGTTTTACACCTAATTAAGCATAAGATATCTACAAGAAAGAAAGGGAATAAGATCCTCAATGCATGACTTGCCCAAGGATTCACTCCCAATCAAATAATCAACTTTATCATCTTCATCACTAAGTTGAGGCTCATTGAACACAACACACACATCCTCAACTAGTGAAAACATTCCAAACCATGTTTATCAATACTATTGCCAGAATATAATGTACTATTATTAATAGTACATGTATAAACACTAGGTGGACAAGAATTGGCCTCGTAAGGGAAGTCAACCCGATCATCAATAGGATCAACTAGTGTCTGAACATCCTCAATAAGAATAGTATCACTTTGTAGCAACTACTCACATGACAAGGCACTATCAATCAAGAAACATATGTCAACATTACGTGGACTTGAATTTTTCTTACTAGAAAGATCAATTTGGTCATTTAAAGGATCAACTAGTATCTCCATGACCTCAACCTGTACATTCTACTACTCACAAGCATACTATAAACATGTTTATTCACAACATTATAAGTATTGAGAGTATATATTGTACCTTTAGGAATATATGAAGAATCTTCTTTACCTCGTTTTTTTTCATGGAGAACTTCCTGCTTTCAAGTGCCTCATGGTTCTCCACGCATTGAGGCTTTTCATTCTCTTCAAGTTAAGACTCCTTAGACAAGAGTCATGTATGACTTTCCTTACTATGTTGGAGAAGAATCTCTTGGGATTTACCGTTGGATTCAACTCTTTAATAACCTACAAAAGAGAAAGATTAGAACTAGGAAAAATGTTAGTTCCTTGGTTAGTTTCAATCAAGGGACCCCTAGGGTTTTTGGGGCCCTCTAGGGTTTTTGGGGCCCTCCTCTATCATCAACTCATGGTTGTGAACCATGACTCTACTCTTTTGCATAAGGAGTGACTCCTATTTCTCCTTCTCCTCGGTTTTCTTTCAGAGCCTCGTCATAATTTCATAATATTCCTTTACTTGAGAGAGTGACAATGATGCAAGGATATACTTTCAGCCTTCAAGAATGAAAGAGTATTTATTGAACTTCATAATAGTAGCACCCCTCTCAACTAGCCATGGCCTACCAAGCACCATATGACAAGATTGTATTGGTGCCACTTCACATAGCATTTTATCTTGGTACCTACCAATGCAAAATTTCACAACCACTTTCTTGTTTCCTTTAATTTCACAACTATTTTTGAGCCAAGGGCACCATTTGAGCTTGTACGTATTGGGATAAGGTTGAGTTGTAAGTTTAAAACCCTTCACCAAGTGGTAACTAACAACATATCCACTACACCTATCATCAATGACCAAGGAACATATCGGTACAATATCTTGCATCTTGCATGGAATATGTTGGATTCAAACTCCTCTTGATAGAGGTATTTCATGACCTTTCCCAACTCATAAGAAAGATTCACATCAACCTCTAATTTTCCCAGTTCTTCCTTTGAGCCTTCATCAACATGCTCACCCTTTAGACCTACAATTTTCACATGTCTCATTATTTTAGGCACAAGGTTCATCATTTGAGGTCAGCCTTGACCATTTATGAGGAAATTCTTTTTCCTTGTGTTCTTCACCATGACATTTGTAGCATTTGTACTAGGATTGGATTTGGTTTACATTGGTCGAGTGGTGTGTCATTTGGAAAGTGGGGTTTATATAAGCTTAGTTTGGTTCTTGTGTGTGCAAAGGATATCTATATCTTACCTCACCTCCCATTCTTAGCTTCGATCTATCCATCTCCTTATGCCGAGAAAATGGTCTCCTTACATCTTTCGACCCTCTCCTATATCCCATATACATACCTACATACCTCCTTGTTCCACATAAGTAGCACAAGATGAGGAAGAATAACTACTCTCACTATTCCTCATGTCACCTCTATAATTCCCCATGGTAGGGTAAGACTCATGAACGAACTCATCGTACTCTCATCATCCTTAAAATCATATAGTAAAGTTTGAGGACTTCCCTTTTAACTACCATACCCATAACCATGACCATCTAATCCATGTCACCTCTATAAGAGCTATCAAACTCCTCAACTTCACCTTTACTCTCGGAGTAATAGACCACCTTATCATGTTGATCCAAGGAACGAGGACCAACATTGTCTTGGGGTACTTCTCAACATAATACTTACAAACTACACACACATATTCCCAAGGACTATCATAGCCCTCATAATAATTACCTCCATATTTATGAGTTTCGTCTTCATAACCATCATAAGTCCCGTATTGCTCACACTCATACCCATATGATCCATGATCATATGTGTAAGTACCATTATAGCTCTATTGTGTGTAAGAATTATTATTAGTACTCACAAGTTTGATCATCCATCCCATGAGCATTGTCTTCGTATCCATAGCTTCCATGATCATTTTCAAACTCACTCATGGAACCATCATCATAATCTGAAGCTATGGGTGAAATTTTTCCTAATATCTCCTTTGTGAGTACCTACAAAATGATAAAATAAGTTAGTAGTAAAAGTTCCTCACATCACTCTTTGTGTGGGCACTCACTTTACCTCTACGGGCTTGTCTCAAAATTGCTCATCCACTAGTTCTACACAATTGATTCAAGGTTACCAAGTCTTGAGGAAGAATGGATCTTTAATGACTCGAATAATCGAACAAATCAAAATTACAAGAAAACATGAGCCAAAGAAAATTCAATGAAGATGTAAAACAATAAAAAAAAAATAAAAAAGAAGAAGCACGAAAGAAAATGGACACTAAGAAATAATTAATAACTAAGTAGAACAAATACTAGCTGTAAACTAGTTGTAGAATAAAAGAAAGGAATTAAGGCTTAATAAATGAAAATGATGATCAAGAACATGAATTGATTCAAAGGAAGATGTTACCAAAAAGTTTGGGGCTGGTTGTAGGAGTGACCACCGTCCTCTAGAGGGCAGACCGTTGTCCTTCTTGGCAGTCAAGGCTATCCACCATCCTAGGCAGAATGCTCGGGACTTGCACAGGATTTTCTTACTTTTTGTAATTACTTTTGTACCATGCGCTTTACTTTCCCACCAGAAAATTCCAACCAAAAACATGTTTTCCACTTAATGCCTCTCTTGGATCAAACAACAAAATTTGACGATCTTTCTCCAACAATGTATGAATTCAAGAAAGAACACCCAAAGTTCACACTCAAGTTGGATATGGATGAAAATTGATATCTAGGGTCCTTAAGACTTGTAGAATTCAATTATAAATGCTTAAACACCAATATGCAACTTTTACTTGAGGATTATGGACCAAACATACTTGTTCTTCATCTTTTTCACATGAAGATGTGAAGAATACTCATGAACACTTACAATAATCAAATTTTCAACCACCCTCAAATGAACTCCGACTCGTACAAAATTTAAATCACGTGCTCTCTTCGACATAGGGAAAAAACCAATAGTTTTTACGCTCGAAACTTCAACGAATTGAATACCCAATTCCAACCTTCTTAAAGTTATGAAGAACACAAGAACACCCAAAATTTGAAAGTCAAACAAATCTTTACAAATTTGAACCTCAAGCTCCTCGTGTTATAGGAAACAATCACCAATACATTTGAAGCCTCAAATTCAACAAATCAAGCCTTAATTTGAAGACCAAAAGTCTGAAAAATTGAAGAACTATGAACAAGCAAAACCCAAAATTTACAAATTACTCAAATCCGCTCCGGTTTTCATGAAATTTGAGAATTGAGTTCCTTATAGAATGGGAATCACTTACAAGTAACTTTGGACACTTCAATAACCTTTAATTTTCAATTCCAAAAAACTTAAATGGCCTTCAAAGATAAAAAATATAAGCAACCCGGAATCAATCCAAATTTAACGTCTATGACTTAAATTACTAGGAGAACTTATTACTAGTAATCAAAATTAACAAATAAAATAAAATTGACTCAGATCCAATAATTTTTGAATTTTGAATTTTGAATTTCTTGCACATTTCAATTTATGAACCTAGGATTGGACCTCATAGGAACGAAATTAGATCCTAAGCTCTGATACTAAATAATACGTCCCGAGATTTGGTAGATTGCTATTCATATTATTAGACGAGGAAGGAAGAAAAAAAATCAAAATATATGTGGAATTTGACTCAAAATAAATAGATTATCAAGGAATTAGAGAATCCACCCCAATCCCCCAAATAACACCCAAATAATGAATCTAACACCAACCAATTAAACAAGGAAAAATCAATTCGAATCCTCAAAAATGGGTAAC
>JBDJHY010930760.1:0-14686 GCA_039654485.1 Withania somnifera
ATATTATTTATTAAAAAAATTTATAAAAAATAAAAAATTCGGGCCGAGCCAGGCCGAGCCAAAACACCCGGACCGGACCGGCCCATGGACTGGGCCGCCCGGGCCGGTTCATAGGACGGTCCGGTCCAGGTGAAATGGGCCGGTTTTCCCGGGTAACCCGAACCGGTTGCCAGGCTTAGTTTGGGAGAAATAAGGTAGAATCTTCCACGTATCAAATCTTAATTCGACGTTATTTCTGGGTTTTCTATATAATAAAAGGATAAGTAAAAATTATCAAAAATATTTAAACTACTTAACTAGATCACTTTATGATCAAGAAAAAGTTAGAAAATAAAACTAATGAAAAAAATCTTTATTTATTCAAATCTAATCAAAAGTAAAAATAAAAATATTATTTTATTCTTTTTCTCGAACCTTTTGAACATAAAACGAAGCTTGTATCTTGCAAAAACTATCATTTTATGTATTTTTACAAATAAGACTTATCAAAAGTAAAATATCAAATTTAAACTACTAATTATGAAAGTATCCTAAAAAATTAAATTACCAAAATTACGTTAAAAGAAAACTATATTCACTAAAACTAAATGGGATGCGGGGAGGTAAAAAATTACGTTTTTATAATTTTTCCTCTTTGATGGGAATATGATGTGTTTCTAGAAAAAAAATAGACCATACAAGATTCAACCAAATCATTATTCAAAAAGAGAAAGAAAGATGCGACCGAGTTCTGGTTTTGAATCTCCTACATATCCCGGGTTATAAGGTAATCGGGTCACTGTAGTTCAAGAAGGAGAAAGGTGATGAAACATAATGATATAGATTCGAGTGAGGTCCTATAGAGGCTCCAGTCCTCCACTCCTGTCATTAAATCAAAAATAAGAATTAAAGATTAAAAATATAATATAAATATAAAATCCTATCTATGCAACTTCTCTTGAATCTTGATTTGAATCTCCACCCCCTCTCAAATGGTAAGATATGAATTTTGATCTTGAACTTGCACGTGACTTCTTTCTTCATGGACTCTTGCCGTTTGAATTGGAAATGAACTTGAAAATTGACCCTATATTCAAGCGGTCTCCTACTACTTCTAACTGAAAATGAACTAAGAACTAACTCTTTTCTTCAAGCAGGCTCCTGATCTTGAAATAAAAGTCTTCACCCTATCAAGGTGGGTCCTCGCCTTCTCCCATTATTGATGTGGTTCCTTACTTTCTCTAATTCTCCAGGTGGTCAGAACCGAAAATATTTTTTTTCATTATCACGACGAAGTCCTCACTTTCTCCCATTATCTAGGTGGTCCTCACTTTCTCCCATTCTCCGGGTAGGTCCTGAACTAAAAAATAAAAACTTTTGCATAATCGAGGTGGGTCCTGACTTTCTCCCATTATCGAGGTGGGTACTCACCTTTTTCCATTATTGAGCATGGGTCCTCACTTTCTCCCATTCTCCAGGTAGGTCCTGAATGAAAAATAAAAAATTTCCATTATTAATGCGGGTCTTCACTCTCTTCAATAATAAACTAAAATAAAAATCTTATTCTACTAGTTGGGTTGCCTCCCAACAAACGCCTTATTTAACGTTGTGGCACAACCCATCGACTTTTTCCCCTAGCTTGAACTTATAAATTTTAAGCCTAACTTATTTTCCATTTTTCTTTCATCCTCAAGGGGCTTAAGTAGAAAGCTAAATGAACCAAGCAATGAATGTCACTTGTTATATTCTTGGCCCTTAAGTGAGGATGTATTTTTCTGATTCAGGAACAACAAATTCAAAAATATAGACGTAGTGTTCCTCCTCCTCAGATTCTTCGATAGGCTCAAATAGTTCAATTAATATCTCACAATCTAGATATAATATAGAAAAATGATTGAATGAGGTCTAATGCATCCAAACTCATGACTTGTATTATTATTCACATCCTCACATAATTTTGGTGTACTCTCCTCAACATTAGAAACTTCACAAAAAGTATGATCAAGTAATATTTCTTCCCATTTTACCTCTTTAATTTGACTTATAAGTAACTTTTCATCCTCACACAACTTGTAGCTAAAATTTTATGCGTCAAACGCATTAATATTTGCACTTAACTCGTCTTTTAAGTTGTGAATATCTAAGTCAAACCTATCAACCTCATGAAGGAGCTTCACTTGTCCTTCTATCAAGTGAGTTATTGCATGCTTCATGCTTCTATAGAGATCTCCAAATTGATCTAATAATTTCCTGCACGAATCAATACTATAAAGAACACAAGAATCATTAGCACGATTTGGGGTAGGGTAAAACCACACAGTGAACTCATTTCAATGGCCACTACAAAACTCACAAGATAAATATGGTACACACAACTCACCCTCGGGAATATATTCACATTGTCGCCAAAAGTGAGGTCCTCTACAATAAGGACAAGCATTCATAAAACATGAATATTTATCACTCCACACTTTTGCATGCAAAGATGTCATCTCAGAGAGAGTACTATTTATTTATTTATTTATTTTGAAGAAAAATAAAATAATAATAATTAATAATTATACAAAAACTTATATATACAAAAACATAAATAATTAAAAAGAAAAATTTTAACCCAAAAATAAATAAATTTTAAGTCCTGGCAACGACGCCAAAAACTTATTGCGTCCAAACGCACACGCAAGTGCACGCGGTCGTACAAGTAATAAAGTGGCTTTTGTGAGCTGGATGTCGAACCCACAAATTAACTGTTTAACTGGATTAAACTAATTCTTAACTATTATTTAAGCGGAGAGTTTATAGAGACATATTTGGGAATGTGATTAAACTAAGAATGATAAAATTAACTAATGGAAAATTAATATAGAGAAGACTATATTTCTACTCGACCAATGAATGACTCGAACTAGGGTTATGGATTTGCTAGTCATATTTAATTAAGTTAATTAATTAACTTGAATTCTCTAATTGTTGGTTTCGGGGTCTAATATATGAGTAGGGACTGATCATCCTCTAATCACTATCTATACAAATCCCACAACTACTTCGATAGACATGTGTTGTGATAATTTAGTTTAGACGCATTATAGTTATCTTCCCATGATAAACCAAGCGAGGCAAACTAAGTACAAGATCTCATCTTAGTTGCGAAGCATATTCAATTATCCAACCTTGGCATAATATATATATAAACTCACTCCTTACGTTTTTCGTGCTACCCTTCAGATTTTCGATTAGTTTACTTTCAAGGTTATAAGTTTATCTTAATGGTCGCAAAGTACTAAGGTACTATGCATAGAAACATAAGGTCAACTATATAATAAGTCTCGCAAATCAAATAATATATAATGAAATAATCATCTTGCTAGTTTATACCAAAGCCCTAGAACAAGAAGAATTAGTTCCAAATAGACATGGAATGATCATAACAAATTATTCAAAGAAGAACATAAATATATATATATAAAGTAGAAGCAAAGTGTACACAATCGTTCTCCGGTCTCCACGGCGGCTCTAAGATCTTGCCCTAGATTAAAAGTCCTCTTTATAAAAGAGTACGTCCAATAATGGAAAACTATTTTCAATGGTGAAAACTGCTTTCAAAATTGCCTTAACAAGGGTTATATATTTGCCACATAAAATTACCCTTTTGTCCTTAACTTAACCTAAAAGGAGATGGATTTTCGGCAAAGTTATAGGGGATCACGACGTGATCCTAATCGTGATGGGACCTCTATCACATCGTGACCCCAATTGTGATGGAGTTCCAGGATAAACAGTAGACCATCACGATATGCATCATGACGTGATGGCAATCGTGATGGGTCCTTTTTCGCCTTGTGTCAGCTTGTTTCTCATTATATCTTCCTCAGACAATTTCCATTCATTCCGTTTTCTATTTCCTCTTGGTTTTCATCCATGTAGGCTCCAAATATTCCCTAAAATAGACTAATCATGTGGTTTAGTGAAAGTAACAAATATCAATCAATAAGACACTACAAAAAACGCAATTGCTCTCAAAACTAAGCTAAAACACGGGACTTTAATTTCAATAAAACATGTAAATATGCCTAATATCACCTCATCATAACCTTTTCTTTATTATCTCCCTTTTGTATTTTCAAAACAAGCATAGAGCAAAAAATAAAAAAAGTTAATATGTAAGTGATATCGAAACATAAATATGCACAGCTATCAAAAGCAAAGAGTTATAGGATTAAGAATTACTCATGGTACAGAGACAAAAAATATTATTTGGGTGGGGAAAAAATATTATTTGGGTGGGGATAGATACATTGTAAATAAGATTATCTTAGAAACAAATATCCAACAAACAAATTAACAGCATCCAAGAGAGTATTTCAGGGTGTTTTATATGTTCCGGTGGAAGGTATAATAGGATGACTCCACATTCCTTGTGAATTTTTCATATGAAGTCTAAACAGATACTGCAAGGTTGTTATTGGAAGAGTCATCCTCCTTCTAAAGAGAGTTGACTAACTTGATCAGCATGTTCATCAAGGAGATACCATCCTTTCTTAGTCCGTTCAGAGGGATCCGTATTCTACCCATATTTTCACCAGTTTCCTTGCTTATCCACACGATCTTTTCCATGAAATCCTACATAGATATCATATATTTTTCTAGAGTCTCTAGCCGAACATTGATGTCCTCAGGATCTTTTAGGAGAAGAGAGGCTGAATCTGCAGAGACCTTTGTTATCTTTGGGACTTCAAGCTTGGATTCCACAGAATCATTTTACACCATTCTCCATTAACTTGGGCATATCCCATAGTGCAGAGGTTCGAGAGTTATAGGTGTCACTTATCTCAATGATGTGATATTTAGAGAGGTTAACAACATAATCCTTGAGAATGCGAGTAATGACTATGACATAAGGAAAGCTTGCATAGGCATTAAGATCTTCTGAAATTTCAATCATGTATTCTTGAAATCAGGTAGCCCAATTCATACGATATTGATTAAGTAGAAAGTATAGGACAAATACATCCCTATTAGTGAGATTTCTCAAGGATACCTTTCTGGGGATTGAAGTAGTAGAAATCATATGGGCCAAGAGAATCAATCATAATGATTCTTGTTCCACGAACCAGGGTTTTCCATTCACCAATATCTTTAGATTTGAAGAAGTTTTGCATAAAACATTCTAACAGGTTCCTCATTAAACTGAAGTCCACACATTCTAAAAAAAATATGTGAAGTTTTTCAACAAAAAGGGCCTTCCTTTGCACTGGGTTTCATTAAATTGATCAAAATTTATCACCCGTCATGGAATGATGGGATGATTCAACAAGGTCTCATACTTTCTTTTATGTTCAATTACCTAGAATTTGTGCATGTCTTCCTGAGAAAAAGATTTCAAAACATCAGTCTTCTATTTCTTTATGCAATCCTTTGTGGATGAAACTATCCTTTTCTTAGATACAGGAAAGATAGAGTCCTCCTTTGAAGAGTTAGAGGAAAGGATAAAGGGTCCTCCTGGTGATTTTGACATACAGCTTGCAGGGGATCTGAGAGATATCATGGATCTCGTATGAGGCATGATAATAAGAGAGAAATATAGTAGAGGGGAAAGATATAAAGTGGAATATAAAGAGGAGAAGTGAAATACATAATGAGTCAAGGAAAAGGAAGAGGCGGGATCTGACAGATGCAAAGAATGGAAAGAAAATATTTTGAAAAGATTCACTTAATAAATAAAGATCATATAAGATGGTTCCTCCCATTTTTTAAAGAAAATTAATGATAATTGTATTAAAAGAAGTGATACCCAACCGATTTCTAAGAAAGCAAAATCTTTCCTCTAAAAGAGGTTTGGTAAAATTATCAGCTAACTGATTTTCAGAAGCAATGAACTTTAGAATAAAATCCCCATTTTCAATATGATCTCTAATAAAATGATGCTTAATGTCAATATGGTTGGCTCTAGAATGATGCAAAGCATATCTAGATAGGCTAATTGCACTAATATTAACAAATAAAAGCACAGAATCATAATTTAGACCATAATCAAGTAACTGGTGCATCATCTATGTTCCACAGTTACCGACTGCAAGATATTCAGATTCAGTGGTGGATAGAGCCATGCAATTTTATTTCTTGATATGCCAAGATATTAATTCTTCTCCAAGAATCTATCATGTTCTACTGGTGCTTTTTTGATCAATCTTGTCACCTGCATAGTCAGCACTCGAATATCTAACTCATTCAAAATTTGAGGAATAAAGATCTATAGTCTAAAGTCCTATATTCTAATCAGATAGTTGATGATGTATTTGAAGGCAGTTAGATGGGACTCTTTAGGATTCGATTGATAGTGTACACACTTGCATACCCTGAAAATGATATCTGGTTTACTGGATATGAGACATAGGAGTGAGACGATTATTCTTTTGTACATTTTTTCATATACATATTTTCCTGGAGCACCTAGTTCAAGGAATATTGAGGGACTCATGGGGGTCCCAAAATCCTTTCCCTTTTCGAAGTTGAATCTCCTGATCAACTCCTTTGTGTATTTTTGTTGACTAATGAAGGTTCCCTTTAAGGTTTGTTTGATTTGTAGTCTAAGAAAGAATGTGAGCTCACCCATGAGGCTTATTTCAAATTCTCCTTTCATTAGATTTAAAAATTTCTCACATAAAGAAGGATTAGTAGTTTCAAAAATAATATCATCAACATAAATTTGAACAATAAGAAAAATTGAATAAAACTTTTTAAGTGAACAAGGTGGTGTCAATGTTTTCTCTTTAAAAATTATTTTTTAGTAAAAAAATCTCAAAGTTTCATACCAAGCCTTGGGAGCTTTTTTAAGTCCATAGAGGGATTTTAAAAGATTGAATACATAACTAGGACGTGATAGATTTTCAAAGACAGGAGGTTGTTTGACAAAAAATTCCTCTTTTCTGAATACTTTTAAAAAGACACTTTGGACATCCATTTGAAATAATTTGAAACATTTGTAAGTAGCATAAATAAGTAGGATATGAATGGATTCTATTCTAGCAACAAGAGAAAGTTTGTCATCGTAATCAATATTTTTTTTTTTTAAGAATAGCCTTGAGAAACAAGTATGGCTTTGTTTATGATTACCTTACCTTCCTTATTTTATTTGTTCTGAAAAAACCCATTTTGTATTGATCACCGAATAGTTTTTAGGTTGCTTTACCAGGGTCCGGACTTGATTTCTTTCAAACTGGTCTATTATTTCTTTTATACCCTCAATTCATGGGTCATCCTTGAGATCTTCATCGCTCTTGGGTTCTATTTGAGAGATGAGCGCAACTCATGCTTGTTTCCTCAAAGATAAACGGGTTTTTATAGGATCACTAGGATTCCTAATGATAAATTAATTTTCATAGCTATCATTGTATCTCTATTGTTGGGGGATGTTGAATTTGGGAGGTTCATCAATGGTAGTCGATAGTTCAGTGGCATTAGTCGACTTGGATAAACTTTTATTAGGACTGTAACTCTTGTTTTCTTCTAGAGGAATTTTGAGAACTTACTTTTTATCATTTGTTAAGTCTCTCCAGGCACTTGAGTTACAGTGTTAGAGTAATCAAACACGATATGAACAGATTCTTCAACACTTAAAGTGAATTTATTGAAGACTCTAAATGCTCGAATAGAGTGACTACCGTAGAAAGATGCCCTTATCACTTAGAGATCAAACTTGCCTAGATTATTTTCTCTATTATTGTGAATGAAGCATTGCAGCCAAATGGTGAAAATAACTAATGTTTGGCTTCTTTTCCTTCCAAAGCTCTTATGAAATCTTCTTTAGGATTGTTCTGATCAGGCATCTGTTTAGGATATGATATGCAGTACTTACTGTTTCAACCCAGAAGTGATGATGAAGACTTTGTTCAAGAAGTACAGTTCTGGTAGTTTCCTGAAAATATCTATTTTTCTTTTAATTACTCCATTTTGTTTAGATGAATGAGGAGAGGATAAATTATGTGATAATCTGTTCTGGTGAAAAATATTCAGAGGCATGATTCTCGAATTCTCGTTCATGGTTGCTATGCATGGTATAGATGAAGTACCCTGCTTATCTTTGTACTTTTCTACAAAAAAACTTCAAAATGATCAAGGGATTCATGTTTGTGAGTAATAAAAATCACCCAAGTAAATCTAGAATAATCATCAACAATAATGAAAGCATATCTATTTCCACGATGCTAGATGTTCAAGAGGGGCCAAACAAATATATGTGAAGCAACTAGCGAGGCTTAGAGGTGTTCACAATGTATTTAACTTTAAATGATGATCTAGTTTGCTTCCCAAGTTTATAGGCATCACAGATATGATCCTTTTCAAACTTGAGTTTAGGAAAACCACTTACTAAGTCTAGTCTAGATAATTTTTCAAGAGCATATATGTTAGAATGACCAAGTTTTCTATTTCATATCCATGGATCACAGGAGAAGGCAGTAAGACAAGAGTACAAGGATTAATATTTTTTAAAATATAATATTTTTAACCCGTCTTTCAATAAGTGTAATGTTTCTTTTTGTGTTGTTTGTTGTGCAACGAATGACATTAAACAGAATATTAAACCCAGCATCACATAGTTGATTGATACTTAGCAAGTTAGGTTTCAGACCATCAACTAAATACACTTCACAATGTTGTACTTATTGTGATAGTTCTGAATCCTATGACTTCTCTTTTTGCATTTTCACAAAAACAAACATATCCACGATCTATATCTTTTACAAAATTAAAATTTTCCTTTTTCTAATCATGTTTCTGGAACAGTCACTATTAATCACCCATATTTCTTTCCTGTATATCTTTGTAGTGGGTTCCTGCATCACATAGAGATTAATTTCTTTTAGATACCCAAGATGTCTTGGGTCCTTGATGGTTAGAATTTTGGCCTTTTGGTTTCCAAATCCACTTACCTGAAGGTTGATTTCCACAGTTAGAGGATTTGTGACCAATTTTGCCACATGAATAGTAGGTGGTTTATAGTAGGAGAAAGACAATTTATAAGATAAAAATGAGTTGAAGCGGGAAGGTATGTGTAGATCGCTATTAGATCCCTTCCTGGGAAGTTTGTCATGACTTTTGTCAGACTCCTTCACAGAGGTTTTGTTTGATCTAACAAAGCTCTAGCTTGGTGATTTCTTAAAGTTGTTGAGCTGTATTTTGATTTCACCAAGTTCTTCTTCCATTAAATCAATTTTAATTTGAATTGCTTCGAAAAGTATCAATTACTTTCTGAAGTTAATCAGTTACCATGTCTAAGGTGGCTTGTAATTCAGAGCATTTTTTAATAGTTTAAAGGGCTTACCTCATTTGTTTCTCAAATAGCCATGAAGCAAATGTTTGCCATTTCTATTGGTTTTTTGTCAGATTTTTTTAATCGCTCCAAGATCTAAAGTTTTTTGGATTTTTATTTCTTCAGAAGTTCCTCCTTTATTACTTAACGCAATTTGTTTCTATGTGTCCAATTTTGCCACATGTATAGCATTGTTCTTCTTCTCTTTGGAAATTTTGTTGAGATGTCGATATTTTCTGTCTCAGTATATGTATAACCCCTTAGTTTATGAGAATCAATTCTTTATCTTTTATTTCATCCATGTTTTTCTTTGTTTCCAGATCTAAAGCACTGAAAGTGGCGGTATTCTTCTTTGTCTTTTTTGTGTACCTATTGATATGATTCTTTTTATAGGCCACGAGATTTCCTCTTAGTTTATCGTATGTCAACTTTTCAAGGTCAGTGCCTTCTAAGATTTATTCTTTGGTTTCCCAAGCCTTAGGCAAACTTCTGATTAGTTTTAGTAATTACAGTATGTTTGAGTATAACATTCCTAAGGATTTGAGTTCACAGACAATTTTGCTGAAGTTTGAAAATATGTCCTCCGCGTTTTTATCTTCACGCATTTCGAACAATTCATATTCATTTACAAGAGCGCTGATTCTAGCTTTCTTTCTTTTGTTGGTACCTTCATGCATGACTTTGAGTTTGTCCCACATTTCTTTTGTAGTATCACAAGTTGAGATCTTGTCGTACTTGGCGTTACTTATTACACAATAAATCAAACTTATAGCTCTAGTGGTAGTCTGTAGTAGCTTTTGTTATTCCTTCATAACTTCAAAGGACTCCAGGTCTATGGTGCTTGCTGGTTCATTTTCCTTAGTAGACAATTCTGGAATTGGTTTAGACCTTTTTTTATGACTATCCAGGCTTGATAATCATTTGAATGGAAAAAAAATTCTAAATCTTTCCTTTCAATAGGAGTGGTGTTGTCCATTGAAATAAGGAGGTCGGTTTGAAGAGTGACTGTCCTGAAGAAGGGCTTCAGGAATCTGGTAGTTGGTCATGGTCTTTTTCTCATATGCTATTAGGCAACTTTTTATGAGAAACTGCTCTGATACTAATAGAATATGAAGAGGGAGTGAACTGAAATTTTCTCTTGATAGTCGATTAGTGGTCAGTGAGAGTCGACTTCTTAACAGATATGTTATACGACAACAAGTAGTAACTAAAAGGAAAGTGCAAGAAAGTAATGAAAAGAGAAACAAGATTTTTATACTAGTTTGAATCAGCGGTGTGGTTCCTAGTACAATCTCCTTGGGTTACAAGAGGTTCTCTTACAAGCCTTTAGAAATATGAAACTTACAATCTTTTTGTCCGACTATTTTCATACCTTAACTCTTGACATAGACTTACTTGTATAACTAGAATTGATCTTGGTCTTCTATTTTTCTTTTACAATTGTAGACTAAGAAGTTTACAGAGTATTTTGAAGATAAAAGACTTGACAGTAATTCAGTTCAAGAGAAGTTGAGTAATCTTCTTTATCTTCGGCGTCTTATATTTATGTTGCTGCAGCAGTGGCTCTTCGTAAGGTAATCCGTGGGTATTTTCTCAATAAAAGGGATGAAAAATCCTTTGATTGAGTAATTTCGCACAATCGTGTCCATATCAGATATTTTCATGATTTTCAGCGAGGTCTTCTTCTGTCTGCAAAATGATTACTTTCCATTTGTGGTTGTTGGAATCTTGTTCTAAATTTAATAATGCTAGGATGATTGTTTGGAAGATACGTTGCTCCTTTTGTTCATAGACACTGATCATATTTTCCTTTAGTGAGGAAATGGTTATCCTTCTAATTTGGACCTTAATTTTTGGATTGACTTCCTTCAATCTTGGTCTGTCTTGCCCCTGATTTCTCTTGTCCGGGGATTTGCTTCTTCATTTTATCCGTGGTTCTTCAATTTCCTGCAATCACAAAAAAATTGTTATTTTTGAAACTATTTCAGGAAATTGTCACGATCATGACTATCCCCATACTTGCCAACTAGACAAATATCAAATGCCTAGTATTAGGACCAATTTTAAAAAGCTAATTTTTTTGTGTACATAGTTGATACTAGAGGGTTGTACGGATTGTTGGATGATGGCACCACCAAGTTGCTGCTAAACAAGTGTTGTATTGAAGCTCTTTTTTGCTAATAAAACAGTATTCAGATATTGTTCAGTGTAATTAAATAAGTTTTAAAAAATACCAAAGAGTTTATTTTCCTTGAATCGTTTTCGAATAGTAAGATTAGAGTAAGGCTAAATTCTCAACTCAAAGTTTTCAGTTCAGTTCAAATAGTAAGATTCGTGTTTAAATTGATAAAGAATCACTGGTAAAAGTCGATACTCTTAGTAAATGTTTCTATTTATTTGTGTTATTGAGTGCTTTGTTTATGGTATTACCAATGTGATGGATTCAAATTAGTGATAACTAACAGCTTCTTATTAATAAAATAAAAATGATATCAAGACTTTTTAATGATTAGATGATTTGTCCGCATATTTTCTTATCTGTTATAATGAGATGTTACAATTATATAAAAGTCATCTTTTTCCTAAAAAAAAAAAAAAACTTAACTGTTATAACAAAATGTAAATGATATATTACTAATACATATCTAAAAAATATTGAATAAAATGTTTCAAGCATATGAAAAAATTCTCTAGTCCTAACACGTAATAAAGCTGTATCTAAAATATTAAGTATCGCTTTGGATAGGATTAAAATTAGTTTTTAATTTATTTTTTTAATATTTTTAAGTGTTTAATAAATAAAAAAAATGATTTAAAAGAATAAAATAAGGCAAAAAGTGAAAAGTTGAAAGGGATTAAGCTAAAAAAAATTAAAATTCTATTCAAACTGGTTCTAAGTATGTTAAGTTACTACGACATCAGATAAGACTTTGACACGTAGCATTTAGTGCATCCATTTACACAACAGCTTTACGGTTTCCTACTTATCAAATACCTCTCCGGCACCAAATCATTTCTTCGATCTACTTGATAAAAAAAAGAAGCTGAAAACTAAACAGAAACTTGAATGTAACATTGTATTTGGATTGCTCATCCAAAAAGTTGTAAATAGAAACATAAAAATGCTCAAAATAGTTTAGGGTCTCAAAGCATATTCATAGAAGAGCGAAGGATCCGGACATACACAAGTAAGGGTGTCGTCCAATCTGGTTTGCGTGGATGGACAGGTCCAAAATTTATTGGATCGGATCAGCCCAAGGCTAACTGGACCGGTCTGACCGTTTTGGATCGATCCACCCAATTTGGATCGGTCGGGTTTTATTTTTTTTTTTTTCATTAAATGGACCATTGAGCTTGGTCAGTTTTTTACCATTGGGCGCAATTTGACCATTTCCCAACGATCCAAAATGGTCAATTTTCTGTTTTAATTTGTTTAAAATAAAAAAATTATTTTAAATTTTTTTCTATATATATCATTTCAAAATTTTTAATTTTCACAACAAATCTCTCAATCTCTCTCACTATTTATCCTAAGAAAGTATTCTAATTATACCCAATTAATTTTCTAATTTAATTTTGGAATTATTAGCAACACCAAGTGAAAGTTTTCGACTTTTAATTGACCAGTTAGTTTGGCAATTTGGTATAATTGTTCCATCTCTTACTTTTAATTTTTAAATTTATTTATTATTTGCAATTATATTTTTTTTGTGCTTTTAACCTTTACTATTATACTAAGAAAAATGGGTAGACTAAGAAAAATGGGTAAAAGTGTTAAAAATTTGTGTCTCGGAAGAAGCCCAAGTAACAAAAAAATAAGTTCTGGCAGTAATAAAAATTATAATTGTATGTCTACCACTCCACCTAGTACTGTTAGTGAACCTGAACAAGAATTTGAATATGGTGGAGGAGGGGGAATGCATGATATGAATTATGCCGAGTTATAAGAAAATTACGGAATAGAAGAAGATAATGAATTAGAAGGGGATACTAATATTAATCTTGAAGAATTTAATTATAATGACGATGATAACAATGATGATGATAATAATCAGAATTTCAATGTCTCGTCCCCTTAATTTGTCAATTTTACTCCTAAACCTCCTAATCCTCCTAGAGAATCTAGAAAAATTAGTGTTGTATGAAATTTTTTAAAGATATAGAATTGGAACCGTCAGATGTGTTAGTTGTAAACAAGTATTTTCGCATAAGAGGGAGAAATGCAAGGGAGGGTTAGTACCTTGATGATACATTGTAGAACCAAACATAAAGTAGAATGATCCAAAGTAATTGGTGCTAAGGAAGACGGATTTAATCAGGGTAGATTAAATTCAAAAATCGATAAATTAATTCAAAATTATAATAAAGCACATGACCGTTTAGAAATAGCGAAAAAATAGTTGTAGGTTGTTTGACTTTCACCATTTCTTCTTCTGATGCATTTGTTTTATATATAAAGAATTCATAATTCAATGTTTGTCGGTATTTCTAGAAGTACATGTCAGTTAGATATTTTTAAAATACACAGACTTATGCATTTTATTTACGTATCCTCTTTCTTAATCTTCCATGTAGAGTTTCTCTAACTTTCAATCTTGGTTGTGCTACAAATAGAAATGATTATTTAATTGTTACTTATCACTGAATAGATAATAATTTTATAATTCAAAAACGAATTTTAACTTTTCTATATGATGAAAATTGTAGACATGATGCAGAATTTATTTCAGAAACAATTACAAAAGTTGCTAATTATAATAATCTGAATGGTAAAATTTATGTGTAGCTTTCGACAATGCATTTAACGACATCGCTGCTATTGAGACGTTAAAAAGATCATTTATGTACTACTTGAGGATATTTTCATATTAGGTGTGTTTGCTCTATATATAATTTAATTGTTAAGGACAATCTTACTTTTTTTGAACCTACACTTACAAAATTAAGACTTGTAATAGGATTTATTCAAGGTAACAATAGAAGGGTTAAGCTTGCAAAATTTAAAGTAAAATATGCACAGTTTAATCTAAAACCTAGATTAATGCCCGAAGAAATAAAAACTAGGTGGAATTCAATTTATTTTTTAATAAAAACTTGCTACAATTATAGAAAGCCGATTAGTGCTACTTTTAACCAATTTTTCCAATTACCTAAGCATATGTTACAAAATTCGGATTGAAACCTAATTAGAGAAGTAGAGATATTTTTTGAAACCTTTTCAATGCTATTAACATATTATCACGACCCGATTTCTCAAGTCATGATGCCACCTACTATATCCCAGTAGGAGAACCAAACCCCGTAGTCCGGAGCCAAAGCGGAGGACTACTACAGTAAAAACAGAAGAATATGAAAAGAGATGGTAATAAAGTTGAGAATACACCCAAGACCCGATGT
>JBDJHY010930870.1:0-14686 GCA_039654485.1 Withania somnifera
TTTAATTTTTAAATTTTTTCCTTTTTTTTTTAAACAACACATTCTCTCAAAGAGGTCCTTTCCACCATAACTAGTTCTATTGGTCATCTTTTACACTTGACCATCCCTTTCGTCAAATCCAACATTTAAAATGCAGTCTATGCTATAGGGCTAAAGGTAGCAGGGTGCACAAACCAGGAATTCAACAAAATGATCAAGGAAAAAATATTGCTACCAAAGAATAGGCTATAGGCTCAAAAGGTCTAACTAATGATATCATATCTGAATAGGCTAACATTAACAAAACATATCAAAGAAGTCCTATATCATCTTCTACTCAGAACAATGCTTTTATTTTACTTCAATAACATGCAGGGCAAGTTCTAGATTAAGATGCAAAACATGGATTATGCAAGAATCCTCACCTCACTTCGCACATTGGTTTGTCTAGTACCAAAAGCTATGCCTTAGCTAAGCACACATTGAATGATATTCCAATATTAAGCCACATCACCAAGTGTGCTGAGAGTTATACTATGTGAATTTCTAACCTCGAAACCTACGTATCATGCACAATTGTGGTTCGACTATAGCTGTTTTTCTAATATTTAGGACACAAGCTACTACACTGTGTATTCACAATCATTGTAGGTTTCCACCTAAACTACTCCTATCTAAGATGGACCTCCCTTAAGATGGTTGTCATCGATCCATCGTTGGGAAGATTCCTTTATTCTACGATGAAAAAGAAAGAAAAAAAATGAAGAAACTACATATCAAACGACTATCTAATCAGGATCAAAGGGGAGTATCCTTAGAAATGAGCTGGCAAGAAAAACTAAGGAACCCCCAAAACAAACTAACTACGAATTTCACTAAGTACAATACATACTTTACTATGATAAAATAAAAGTACAATACCCATAAATTAAAAATACATCAATAAAATAAAAAATACATACCAAAACATGAGAAAAATTCTTAAAGAAACACAAAATGTTTAATACCAATACAAGGTGTAATCACTTAATCAGTACAAACCATCCAGAGATGCTGCCCCCCCCCCATACTTAGAATCAAGCACTGTCCCCAGTGTGCAAAATAACAACAAAAAAGGGTGAAGAACTCCCTGGTCACTCCTCTATGTCAGTCGGATCAACGACTAGAAGATCCTCCTCGGAGCCCGCAGGCTCTACTCGGTGGCATCCTCGGCCTCCTCATCCTCACTCTCATCATCATCATCCAAGTCCCCGAATTCAGTCTCATACTCCATAGGGACATCGTCATCATTCAGCTCAACTAATAAAGGCCTAATTTGGCACATAGTGCGAGTATGCTCATTGAGCGGATATTGGCTTTAGAGAGTATCACTTTCATCTTCCGTAGCTGGATAACCCTCAATCCATAGCTTCAACATGTTGGATCCATACATGAACCTAAAGTAGCTCTTGTACATAGCATTTCCACTCTTGCGGTGTAAGTCGCTGGCCACCTCCAATCTCTTCGGCCCCCCTGCTTGAGGTCACATCTACTGCCTTCGCTACCGAAGGGTGAATAACATCAGTGGGATCCTTTTCAACACATTTTCCTCGCAGAAACTTCATCACTAAATCCCCAAAACTGTAGCACCACCTCCTGCTACATTGGGCCTTGTGCATTGAGGCAAGTATCACTCTCCCGATACTCAGCTCCATTCCCTTTATCAACACATACACCATTCAAATCTGACTACGGAGGATTGTAGTATAGTAGTTGATGGGATGCAAGCAATGATTGACTATTTTTAATCAACATCTCACTTCCTTATTGAGGTCAGCGAATACAGAAAGCGGTGTGCCTTCCCCTAGTTTCTCGGATCCACCAAGATTGGGATGTGGCCCCACATAGGGTGTGACAGATATATTGGTACAAAGGGTGTTGCCATAAATTTCTCAGCAACATCATATCATCTTTATCATCCATACCGAGAATATTATTCACAGTTGCAGTAGTCCACCATACAGTGTGCCCTCGCACTTTCACCTCACTTATCTTTTGGGAGCTCCAATTGGCATAGAACTCCCATACCAAGTTGACATTGCACTCACCCTGATCTTTAAATATGAAATCTATCCTCAACTGATGAATGAGGGTGAAAATACGAGGGAATTCAGTGGCTGAAGTGGTTTTATCAATACGTTCCATGAGAAGGTATTTGGCTATCGTGTTCTTCTTATACCATTTACTCCCCATTTCTTCCACAGCTGCAATACCAAAACGGTGTCATTTGATTTTAAAAGCAACCACATAAGGTGGCCCTATGACTTATGAAGCGCGGGCTTGCTTTGGCATAGCCAGAGATGAACTCACTCCTGTGGTACCGCTCTTCTTTGGTTGACTGCTGAGGAATATTTTTTTAGGCATGTTCTTGCAAGACAACAAGCGTTAGGAAGCCCGAATAATATATAACACACCCATAACATACAACAAGGCACCCCAGGCATAAAGAGTATGCCACCACACACAGACGCACCATATTAGGTACATTAGATTTCCCCACACAACTACACTACCCGCTTACGCATGGTGGGGACCAAAACAATAATATCCCTACCATTAGGTACACCCCCCAAGTCATCTATGGGTTCGACCAGGACACGCAAGGTGTATGACATTCCACAATAGTGACACATATTATGTGACAGTATTGCTAACACACATACCAAAATCCGAACAATTACGCGAATAGAGACTCTAACCACACATAAAAAGTACAGCAAGGCAATCAAACATACCCAATGCAAAAACAAATTCCCCATTATCAACATGCATTGTCTCCTCCCCCCCACCGTATCCTATGTGACAATTAAATCCTAATTCTATGTCGTAGTAGGTCAAAATGATAAGTTCAACATAACAAGTTTACTCAACAAGTTCAACTCAACAATTTCAACTCAATCAACCATATATATATCATATTTCCTCCCCACCTCCATACTTGCACATACCATTCTCCTTATTAACCAACCATGAAAACACCATTCTAGTACTACAATGCTATGAAAGTTCACAATGCATAGAACAAAAGAAAAGAGAGAGAAATGCGTACCTTGTATTGTTGAGGTTGAAGATGACACTTGAGGAAGAAGGAAAAGAAGACCAAGTTGAGGGAAGAAGGGTTGGGTTGGAGAAATTCATTTATAACAATTAAAAATTTAAGAATGGGGAGGGGAAATAAGGGCTAGGGTATTTATACAAAGCTGGTTGGGTCGGGTCAGCTGATAGATTTAATGAAAATCCCAACCCAACACACTCTATCATGATGTGATCCTTATCGTGATGGAGCGTTTTCTTAAACAAATTCTCATCATGATAAGCATTACGTCGTGATGCATATTGTAATGGAATGTTTTCTTAAATATTTCTCTATCACGATAAGCATCACGACATAATGCTTATCATAATGGAACACACTAACTTTCAGTGTCTTATCATGATAATCCTCATGTCATGATGGCTATCATGATAGAATCTAGATATCCAGAATCTCATCAAGATAGGCATCACGTCGTGATGTTTATTGTGATGGGATTCATCATTCCAGTGACTAATCACGATAGGCATCACGACGTGATGCTTATCGTAATCAATCAACACTTAGAATTTTTTATAAAATTAATTTCCTGCTAAACATACCTTAATTCTGCCATGGTGTGTGTCCTTATTACACATTACAAATTATCTAAACACAAAACAAAAATAACAAAAACATCAAAACACTTGCAAACCATGGATTGCCTCCCGTGAAGTGCCTTATTTAACGTCGTGGAACAACCCAAGCAATATCATGCATCTACCATGTTGATGGATGTCGCCGCACACTCTCCGTTAGGCCAGTAATGTTTGAACCGCTACCCATTGACCAAAAAAGTATGGTCGGATTTGTAATCTTGTAGCTCAATGGCCCCATGATTGGTTACTCTAACAACTTTAAATGGCCCCATCCACTAGGAGCATAATTTTCCATGGAATAGATACAACCTTGAGTTAAAAAGCAATACCTCTTGGCACGGCTCGAAAGAACATTTCACTAGCTGCTTATCATGCTATCTTTTTGTTTTTTCCTTATAAATTTTGGCATTCTCATTGGCATTTAGCCGGAACTCTTCAAGCTCGGGTAGTTGTGACATCCTCTTGTTGTTGGCTACCTTAAAGTCAGAATTCAACCGCTTCACAACTCAATGCACTCGATGTTCCAGTTCTATCAGTAAGTGACAGGCCTGGCCAAAAACCAACCAATACAGTGAGGTATTGATAAGAGTTTTGTATGTCGTTCTATATGCCCATAATGCATCATCAAGCTTTTCAGCCCAATCATATTTTTGCGCATTCACCGTCTTTTGAAGGATTTGTTTGAGTTCCCTATTCGACACCTCTATTTGCTCACTAGATTGTGGTGGTAAGAAGTAGCTATATGTGTTACTTAATACTTTCCTAAAAGGGCTTTAAACCAAGCATTCTTGAAATGTGACCCTCCATTGCTAATGAGTGCCCATGGAGTTCCAAATCATGTAAAAATTTATTTCTTGATGAACTTTAGAACCACTCTTGCATCATTCGTAGGTAGGGCAGCTTCCTCTACCCATTTAGAAACATAGTCGATCGCAACAAAAATGTACCTGTTCCTTTGTGAAAGAGGAAAAGGTCTCATAAATTCAATACCTCAAACATCAAATATATCAACTTCAAAGATGTTGTTCAATGGCATCTCATGCCGTTTGGAGATAGACCTCATCCTTTTGCATTCGTCACATCTCTTGACAAACTCATTCGTATCTTTGAACAAAAACGGCCAGAAGAGACCTGACTATAGTACATTGTGTGTAGTGCGTTCCCTTTTATGATGCCCCCATAAAGCGAAGCATGAAATTTTATAAGAATATCGTGCATATCGCACTCAGGCACACATC
The DNA here is from genome assembly GCA_039654485.1 of Withania somnifera. Taxonomy (NCBI): domain Eukaryota; kingdom Viridiplantae; phylum Streptophyta; class Magnoliopsida; order Solanales; family Solanaceae; genus Withania; species Withania somnifera. The sequence goes on from JBDJHY010930870.1 coordinate 4,929, forward strand.
TTCGGATGAGTTGATCCAAACCCTGTTTATATAGAAATGGTTCATCCTAATAATAAAACTTACAGTCATGGTTCAGCCACTTCTTCTATTGGCTCATTGCATCTGGCGAAAAAACACCACTTACCAATGCATTTATGATGTCAGCATACCAAGGAAACTGTTGTATTAATAATCTTATTAATTGTTCATCCGAAAATTCCTATCGAATCTGCCCTTGCTCCTCAATGTCTTTGTGATTTTCCAACCTAGAGAGATGTTCAGCTACTTGATTTTCACCTCTTTCGATCACGAATTTCAAGATCAAACTTCTGTAGCAAAATAATCCATCTAATCAACCTTGGCTTAGCCTCCTTCTTGTTGAATCAATATCGAATAGCCATATGATCGGTATATACAATAACTTTAGTACCTACTATGTAGGCCCTAAATTTATCAAATGCATACACTATGGCTAGCATCTCCTTTTTCCTATAATAGTATAGTTCATTTAGCCACTATCCAATGCCTTGCTGGCATAGTATATAGAGTTTAAAATCTTGTCCTTCCTTTGGCCCAGAACTACCCCCACTTCTGTATCACTTACGTCACACATTAATTCAAATGACATCTCCCAATTAGGTGCAACTAGAATCGACACCTCTATTAGATTCTTCTTCAGCTAGTTGAAGACTTGCAAACAGTTAGTTTAGAAGTCAAAGTGCAAATAATCAGTTGAGAAGTCAAAGTGCTCCTCCTTCTCAAGTAACCTACATAGGGGATGGGAGATTTTGGTAAAATGTTGAATGAGCCTTCTATAAAAAACAACATGTCCTAAAAAACTCTGTACCCCTTTGACTGTGACAAGATGTGGCAAGTTTGAGATCATATCAGTTTTAGCCTTATCTACTTCTAACCCTGCCTTGGACACTTTGTGCCAAACAACAATACCTTCTTTCACAAGATTGTGACATTTCTCCTAGTTCAACACTAGGTGTGTAACTTTATGCCTCTGCAAAACACTATCAAGATACCTCAAACACACCTCAAACAAACTACGATAGACCGAGAAGTCATCCATAAAATCTTTCATGAAATCATCTACCAATACATGAAAAATGGCCATCATGCACTGTTGGAAATTTGATGGCACATTACACAACCCAAAGGGTATGCCCCAGAAAGCATAAATGCCAAAAAGATATATGAACTTGGTCTTTTCTTAATCCTCGGGTGCTATAGAAATTTGATTATAACCCAAATATCTATCCAAAAAATAAAAATAATCTTGACCCGCAAGTTTGTCAAGCATTTGATCCATAAATGGGACTGGGTAGTGATCCTTACAGGCTGCTTCATTAATCTCATGGCAGTCCATGCATATTCTCCATCAAATTATGGTGCGAGTCGACACCAACTCATTCTTCTCATTTATTACCACAATCATACTTTTCTTTTTAGGGACTCATTACACATAACTCACCTATTTACTGTTAGATATGGGAAAAATGATCCCTGCATCTAACCACTTGATCACCTCTTTTCGAACCACCTCATTCATTTGAGGATTAAACTTACAATGTTGTTGTACTTTCGATTTTTAGTCTTCCTCTATTAATATTTTGTGCATGCAAAAGGCAGGGCTAATGCACCGGATATCAGACATTTACCACCCAATATCCTGCTTCCTTTTCTTCAGAACATCTAATGCTTCAGTCACATGTGCCTTGAATAATTTGGCTGTAAGTATTACCGGCAAACTTTCATTCTCCCCCAAGAAAGCATACCTTAAATGGTTGGGGGAAAGCCTTTAACTCAAATTTTGTGGCTTTTTGAATAGATGACGGCATAGAGGGTCCCAATAACGTATCTAGTGGTTCGTAACTGCTATGGTTAGTATAAACACTAGCAAGGTCTAATAATTGGATGATTTGGATAACTTTGAGATATTATCCGTGCATTAACCAATGATCACCATTTCAAGCAGATCACCGCTGACTAGTGCAACTATCTTAGGATCTGTGTTATAAACCGTGATTGCTGACAATTCCTCATATACGACTAGCAACTTGAGGGGTTTGTATACATTGAACTCTTCGACCTTGTCATAGGCCCTCATGGTTAGCCGCCCTACTGCCACATCAATTAATGCATGACCCGTGGCTAAGAATAGACTCCCCAAAATAAATGGGACTTTCGGGTCTGGCTTGAAGTCTAAAATATTAAAATCCACAGGAAAGATCAAAGACCCCACCTGCACCAACATGTCCTCCACTATGACCAGAGGCCTTACCAAAGATCTGTCTACCATTGAAGAATGATAGTGGTGTGGTTTGGAGTGTCCAAACCTATTTTCTTGAAGTAACAAGTTTGCATGAGATTAACACTCTCACCCAAATCATACAATCCCCATACAGTTAGATTCTTGCAAATAGTAACTTGAATGGTAAAACTGCCCGAATCCTTCTGCTTGGTGGGTAGCCTATTCTTGATGTACGATGTGCACTCTTGAGTAAGATCCACTATAGCATACTCGATAAGATGATCTTTATTTGTCGTATTGTCTTTCACATACTTGGAATATTTTGGATTTCCTACAATACGTTAATTAAAGGCAAGTTGATGTGAACTTGTCCCAATAATTCCATGAACTTTTGAAAAGCTTCCTCATCGTTTTGTTTCTTTAGCCTTTTAGGAAAAGGTAGTGGAGGCCTCACAGTAGTTGTTGCATTGCTCGAATTGGTAACTTGATTGTTGCTACTACTCACATTGTCACTGCTCTCATGATTTGCCTTTTTAGGCACTAGTTCATGCAACTTCACTCCACTTCTAGTTGATACGACATTTAATTTTTTTGGGTTTTGGTCTATGTTACTCTGTAGACCCCCCTGCGGCCTTGTATTTTAAGACATAGCCAATTTCCCCATCTGTCGTTCCAGCTGCTGTGTAGATAATTGTTGGTTCTTGAAATCTTCTTGCAACTTTGACAATTTCTCATTTTTGCGTGATTGCCCTTGTAATAACTTCTTCAATAACTCTTTTATTTTATTTGTAGGCTGCCTATTTTGTGATTGATCATAGTTCTGCTGGTTGAATTTCTGTCGCTGTTGCTAATTAGCTTGCTGATTTCTATATTGACCTAAACCTTTCTGTTGTGGTTTATTTTTATTGCCACCCTATGAGAAGTTTTGGTGGTTTCTCCAATTTTAATTATAAGAATTACCATAATATTTTTTCCTTTGGTCTCTCTGTGTGTAACCAAAAAAATTTACCAAGTCGGGGTTTGCTCTACATACATCAGACATATGGTCGCCCCCTTCCCACATGTCTCATACCACCTTTGAGCCTATGCTTGGACCATATTAACTGTAGCCTGCTATTGTTTCTATCCAAAGGTTTGTGAAACCATATTCTGAAGGGATGAAATTTTTGCTGATAATGCTGTAACGGTATCTAACTCCATCACTCCGGTAGTATTCTTCTTAGCAACAGTTCTTTACGTGTCACCATTCCAATTAGAATTACCTATGGCAATCCTATTCAGCAATGTGTATATTTCCTCATATGTGCGGTCTAATGCCTGACCCTCAATTGCTGAATGTAGCAATATTTTAGAGTTAGATTCCAGAGACTCATAAAAGGTGTATAGCAGCACTTCATCGGATTGCTGGTGATGTGGGCAATTCCGAAGCAAAGTTTTGAATCTCTCCCAAGCTTGGTATAGATTTTCTCCCGGACTTCACCTAAAATTGAGAATTTCACTTTGTAGCATCGCTGTCCTTCTTGCCAGATCCTCCCACGAAGTAATGGAATTCAATGGTTATGTAGATAGCCATCTTTTTGCTTCCCCCAAATGAGAATGGGAATAGCATGATCCTCAAATAATCTGATGATACTTCCATTGGAATATATGTATCACTGATCTCTAAAAAGTTTTGGATATGCTTTTCTGGATCCTCATGAGCCAGACCAGTGAACTGCCCGCTTGCGTGCAAAAGTTGTACCATATTTTGTTTGAGCTTGAATCAACACCTAGGTGTGGGCTTCTAAAGAGAGGAGGTAGCATTTGTGGCCTTAGTAATAGCCACCTCAGATATCGATCTTGGCGCTTCCATTTTAGCAGGCACTATTATATTTGGTTGATCCAGCTAGACTTGTGAACCGGAGAGAGGGAATACCCTTATTCTGTACTGAGTGTGAATAAACCGCTCTGGCTTAGAAAATAGTTCCACCAAGGTCTGTCCCTTTCCAGGTTACCTGTAGTAACACCTGCAAATAATTAAAAATGCTAAGATCAAGTCGTTAACAATTTCACAATAAATAAACACTCATATGAATCATAAGTTGTCTAATTGCAAAGTCCCCAGCAACAGCGCCAAAAATATGTTTACTCCCTAGTACATGTAAGTATACGTGGCCTCTCAAGTAATACAGTGGCCCTTGCAAGATGGATGTCGACCCACGGGGACTTTGAATTATGAATTAGAATTGCCAAATGATTCTAGTAAGATCTTAATCTATAATGCAATCCAAAAGAACAGAATAGGAGTGTGGTAGTTTTTTAGTTCTAACGTAACTATGGATAAGTAAATGAGATCTATGGTGAAACAACAAAACAAGATAGATATAAACAATAGTCCTAGGGTTATGGCATTGCACACAAACAAGTATAGTCTTAATCTTCCATAAAGGCACTTATTCTTTAATTGCTAATTAAGGGGATTGAAATCATGACTAGGGATTAATAGTCCTCTAGTCCCTATTTATGCAAGCACACAACTACTCTGATTCGCATGTATTGTATTACTCTCATAAATGCATTAAAACTTTCTTTCTTATTAAACTGAGTGAAGAACTAAGTACACTATCATCTCTCAGTTACTCATTATGTTGTTAATCTCAGATTAAGGCCATTAATATAAACACGCTCCTCATGCTTCTATTTCTCTCAAAAGATTATTGGATTCAATGAACCTCGCAATTCAAGGGTTGAATCTAATAGTGGCCAACAGTTAGAAACACAGTGATCATAGGGCATAAGAACAATTAATGATAAGAACAAATACTACTTTATATCAAATAAATCCCATACAAAGTGTACTAACCATAACCCTAAAACAAGGGTTTTAGCCCATAAAGCGCATATTCAATTCGGGAAATTCAATTAAAACATTAACCTGCAAGAATTGAATGGTGGAAATAACCCTAGGTTGCAAGTATCCACTTCTTGTGGTTTCTTCAATCCCGAAGTTCTCCTTCTCTTTAATCCAATGCAATAATCAGAATAATCCTCAAAACACCTTTTCCCATGCTTATATAGGTAATTAGAGGAAAAGACCAAACTGCTCCTACTAGTCCTGCCTTTAAAAGGCTTTCTTTGCTGGCAGAACAAGGGATCACGACATGATCCTTAGTGTGATGGAACCTCCATCACGTCATAATCCTATTGTAATAGGGATCACTTTTCTGCATTTTAATCTACTCTTTCCGACTTGGTTTCCATCTTGTTCTGCCATCTTTAAGTTTCCCAATAAACCTGTAAATTGCTAATCACATTAGTTAGCAACGCTTTAAATGTATTTACTCATGAGACACTCAAAATTCATATAAATATTCTCAAAACAAAACAAAAATATAAGAATTGCTCTACGACATGCTAATTGCCTACCATTAAGTCCAAATTCTAGATAAATAAGTAAATAATAGAAACTCCATAGCTGGATCCTCTAATAAAGTGAGGACTCACTAATATTATAATCTTCTGGGAATGGAAGCAACATCAACCTTTGATGTCCAGGAAATAGGATTTTTTTTCATGGGGGTTAACACATTCAAGTAAAGTAGAATTTTCACACAAAATATGAACCCAGTATGCGAGTAGATATAAAGAAGTTTATACAGTAAAATGATAAGTACTATGTGTAATTCTCAACCATACCTTGAAAGTTACAAATTTTCACTGTCAATATAATTTCCAACAAATTTAGGGGTCAAATGCTTAAGGAACTGAAGTTAAGTCATTTTCGATGAGAAGAATCACTATAGGTTGTATCTACAATTTATTAAACTAAGAATGTAAATCGCGAAATTCTTATAAAGTAAAGTTTTATAAACTAAGGTTTGGTGTTAAATAACTTAGAAAAATTATTAAACTATTAACCATTATTGAGCAAGAAAGAGGATTGGGTATGCAATATTTAGGGATGAACAATCATGGCCACAACTTCGATCAACTAAATGGTAATTACTTATGTGGATAAACTAGGTAATCAATTTTTTTTACCTACTATTACATTAACTAGGTAATCAATTTTTTTACGTACGAGTTCGGGGCAAACACCAACTATGCTTCTTCTTCAACAAACCTTATGTTTCATCTATCCTCTTCTATTTCTAACAATGGATGTTAGATGATTTAAAACCAAATTATAGTTATTCAATTTCCCCAATCCCTTTATACAATGGTAAGGCTATAAGGAAATCTAAGCACCATTAGAGTTTTCAACCTCCATATATTAACATAGCATGGGAATACGATTGAACACACATTAAATAATAATTAGTAATTTATCATGATCCAAGCATCCGTTCACACCCATAATTACATACCCCAAAACAAGAGAAATTAGCTACTCATAGAAAATAGAAAAGAGGTAAATATTATACCATGATTTCTATCTTGAAGACTTGGTAGAGATGTAATGCCAATTTCACAAAAAAAAAAAAAAAAACACAAAGTTCCCAGAATCAATGAGTAGAAATCAAAAAACCCTAAGTTGTTTTATGAATAACAATATGAAAAACTCTCCAAAAAAACTTTAAGGTATCATAAAAATTCCCAAAAAACATGAGTTCTAGCCTTTTATATCTGACATAAACCGGGACAATAATTAATTCAAAAAATCCCTGGAGTAGAACATGGGAGGTAAGTAACATCATGGATCATGTTTGTAATGTGTTGATTATGAAGCTTCCATTACTGACACAGTTTGAGACTCGCAAATCTGGTATTCATCATGAAGTGATCATATGTTCACTTGAACTTTCAGTGATGCATGATTTGGTCACAAACATGGAATGCGACTCACAGATCTGACATATTTCATCATGGAATTCACATTATTTCCAACACACATTGTTACTCTAATTTCCTATTCTGCGACATGCAGACTTGATCTGTGATGTCGAAGTGCCAATTAAGTGACTCATATCTTGTGTAGTCTACAACTTTTGCTTCTTTTTTCTCTGATTTTTAGGTGTTTTCCCCTTTTTACATTGGTTCATCAGGGATCTGGTCTAGATTTCATTTATTATGAAATATCATGAAAAATAGTTAAAATGCAATCAAAATGGTATTAAGTATATCAATTTATACCCTAGAGTATGCTTAATGAGCGATAATTCGTCGGCTATCAACATCACAAACATAAAATTATACTCATCCTCGAGCAATTCAGAAACAACCAGCAATATGTAAAGACTACAATAGGTAGGTAAATTTGCCGAAACTGTTCACATTGACACTTATTCATTGAATAACTGGTTCATGAATTTAATAAGTGGGTCCCTAGAAAGTGATTGGCCTCATAGAGATCAAGCACACCAATAAAATTGTATGATCCATTCAGGTGGCATACCCTCAAAACAAAGAAGTTACTTTTTTGCACTCTCTAAACAATACCACATAAGGTATCAATGAGGCAAGCACTCACTCTCACAAAGAGGAGTTTGCACAATAATACCATACCATAGGCTTGCCCTTATGTTTGATATCACTACTCACAGTTAGGTAAATTTGGAGATCCCCTAGGTTTTTATACAACATATAATGCAGTTTATGGGTTAGGTAGGATTATTTTATAGATAAAGTGACTCTACAAACTTGAAGCACTAAGTTTAACCTATTCTCGTTCTCATAACCCATCTCGTTCAACTTTTTCTCCCAATCCTAACAATTGAGTTTCTCTCATATTTTACTTCCTAACAAAATTTAAAATTATCTTTATAATAACTTAAGAGCATTTACAACAATTGATCATTTATTTAATTCTTTTTTTATTTCATTTATTTTTAGATTTTATGAAAGACAGGAATCATTAGCCTACTTCTTTCTCAGCTTCAAATCACATCCCACTAAACTACAACCCCAACTTAGGTGTTAATCCTAAGTTGTATTCCAAGGCTCACCTAGTGCTTCAAGTCCGTATTAGTTTAAAAAGGTATTATGAAAACTGGGTTGCGGCTTGTAATGATGCTGCCAAGAATAGGTTAAGGCTCAACATGTGTCAAGATAGGTCAGTTCACTCAACATGTGTAGGTTAAAGGGAGAAAGAAGGTAACTCTTAATTCAAACCCTAAGGTCATTTCTCCATACCTAATCCCCAAATAGAGATAGAACAACCGGCAAGTTTTTATTTCACATAGGTGTAGAATCCATACAAAAATAATTCACACTCACAGTGCATCAACTCAAAGAATAATTTACAACTGGTGATTTATACAAGTTTTACTAGATTAATTGCACATCTATTATACAGGTACACCATAAATAATACAAGACACTGATTTTCAAAACACAGTATTCAAGGGTCAAGCCTTTTTACATTTTAGGAAGAGGGTTAGAACAAAACTTCGGGGATCTAAGACCCCGACGATGCATAATTCCCATAATAGTACCAATTGAGTCTAAAATGTTTTAGTCACTTCATGATTCACTATAACTCTTACAAAAAATGTGGGGCTCGTTATCCTCATTATTCCATGCAACTTATCAACTAAAGATGCCCATTTATTACAAACTAGAAAACAAAATAAGCACTGCTAAAGAAGTGAAAAAAATAAGATAAAAATCAAACTATATAATCAAACTACCAATCACTTAACAAAATAAATGGATAAAGCTTAATATTACAAACCAACTCCTACCAACCAGATATCAAAATATACATAAATCAAAATAAAGAACAACTAAAACCACCCCTACAGCAAGATTCAACAACGTCCACAATGCCATAAAATATAATGATAATGAAGGGTAAGAGTGACCCCCAACATGATCTAATCACGTACCTTGCTGTCTAGGGCGTCGGTGTCCTTAACTCTACTACTACCAATTTGAGTGGTCTCTAAAGATAACCTACGCAAAGCCTCCTACAAGTATCCAAACTTCATAATCTCAAGCTCTGCAGAGTCCAGATCTGTTAGATTTGTAAGAGGTTTACAGTCTCTTCAAATTGCAGAACATCTACGGACTCCTTAGTCAACTCAAAGTCCTCCTCCTTAACATCCTCTCAACCATAAATCAGTTCCATCTGCAGAAGTAGTAATAGGATCAATAAGAGGAACAAAAATATGATCATATGATATATCTGAACCTTGAGTAGTAGAAGGTGGCTGGAGAGTTAACTCACAATAAAGATAGTCAGTGGAAGTTATATCCCTGATATTCTCATCTTCAAAACTATGGCTTGTAAGTCATTCAAAACTTTATCAATATTGGATCTTCATTGATCCCGTATCTCTCACAATTGATCTGCAAATTTATCCACCTGAGGTTATAAGTAAAGAGAAGGTCACAGAGCTACTACCTCTCCTCAATAATAGGGGTACTATCCTACTGCAGGGATTCATCCATCTTGGTTTGGAACCTATCCTATAGCATTTTTTTCCTCTGTATAAGAGATTGACCTCCTGATTGGCACCGTGTACTTATTGACCAATGCATAGCAAGAACGCATGTGATAGAAGTGGAATAGTAAAAGCATAAGCTAGGGCCTATTCAA